>JACMIG010003060.1:0-11615 GCA_014805385.1 Levipalatum texanum | reverse complement strand
GCGTTCCCCCCCCGTGGGTGACTCTCCTTCCGCTCCGCCTCCCGCGCGCCGCCCCCCCCCCCCCCCCCCCAATAGTACCATAGCCGCAAATCAAGCTTCCCCCCCCCCTTTGCATCTCTTACTAGGGACTATTGCAGGCTTCCCGAACTCTGCTGATTTCGGAGAATGTGTCGCAATGAAGACGAACGACAAGAACGGATCGTGGATTAATATCAATTGCAACGATGACAGCAAGGGATACGTCTGCGAACATGGTGGTGAGAAACTTGTGTCAAATACATAGAAATTCCCACGCAAAGCAGCTCTTGATGCGCCGTTTTGTGACCAGTATGGCTCTTTATCCGCGGTATCAGCTCGTTTCAGAGTCTGTTGTGTCGACGGGCGAAAGTACGATAGTCGATACTATAATTCCGGGTTTTCCTAGTGTTTCAGCAAACCGAGTAGTAGTTATAAAATTATGGTAGATCAATACCTTCATTTTCCCATGCTGGCGAGTGAATTTGATATGCTCTCTGCAATTGATCAGCCTACTTCCAGCCTACATCGCTCCCCCCTCTTCCCAGCCCACCAAGTGCATGGATGACCGCGTCTACAAGGACGGCGACGACGTATGTAGTATCAGTCACATCCTAGGATACCCAGCTTTCCAGATCTACTCTCCCGGCTTCCCTTCCATGACAGTTGTCAACATCTCTTGCACGTACAATTTCTTCGTAGAGAAGGGACAGGTTGGATGTTGTTGGAATTTTCTGTCTCGGATCCCATTTTTCCTCGAAGATAGAAACAGAGCTCCATGCTAGCGGGCACAATTTTCTTAGAGGTTCTGTGGTACCTCCGCCCACTTTTGTGGTGCATGATTAGGTAAAAAATATGTTTAAAACAACTGCATTAGATTGGTTCGTTTTGTTTACAATAAGCCTATGTTTGCTTTAAAAACATTCACCATTTCGGCGTCCAATACTTCAGAAGCTCCCATAACCAATGAATCGTCTACCGTTAATTCATTTCAGGCCTAAAGGAATCTACGTAGATACTATTTTCCGGTATTAAACTGATGCAGAGGCGACGCGCGAACTACTCAGCGCTAAACAGCGAAATGATCTATCTTCAAGCGCAGAAGACAGATGATTTCGCTACTTAGCGCTGAGTAGTTCGCGCGTCGCCTCTGCATCACTTTAATACCGGACAATAGTCGATGTTCCGGAAATCATAACCGTCGAGTCCTAACGGATGCCGAGATATTTTAAAGAAGGAGTAGGAGCTAGTCTGGGGCCATTGGGGCCAAATGCACCTTGTGTCCGGTACTCCTTCTTTAAGGAATAAGAGTCTCCTTCAGGCAGCGAAGTTCGAGGTGGTGACCTTCGAGATCAACGCGTGCTGTGACTACGTGGACTTCGGGGGCGGCATTAAGTGAGCACATCTTCTGCAGGCAAGACTGGAACCCTTTAGGAACACTGGCTTCTACCATCCGGGGGATATCCTTGGCGACTCCGGCCTCAACGACAACAGTTTGTCCTTCAATTTTACGTCAGCAACGAACGTTCGCGGATTTCACTTAAAGATGCGCGCCTATGACCTTCATCCTTCTCCTCCTCCCCTAACGAAAGCTTAATTTTCAGTAGACAATCTCTGTATTTTTAGATGATTCACGTTCAAAATCGACCGTGATTTTTCATAGTTTGATGAAAGTAATAATTGCTTCGATGTTGATAAAGGGCCTGGAGAGCAGGATGCATTCAGTTGAAGGCACACTAAAATCCACCTGTCTTTGCGTCTGCATTATCCTCGCACAGGGGAGTCAGAATCGACGATTGGCCTGAGAGAAATGGACAGAGTCTCGTTTTCCATTCGACTGTCTAGGCGAGACTCATCACTGTCTGGAAATCATTTTGCGACATATTTTGTTAAATTGCGCACGAAAATACAAAAATACATGGTTGATAAGTCGAAAAAGTGAAAGAGATCATGATTCTCTTCGGAATGAATACACGTTTGAGCACATTCGTGTGATTACGGTCAATTTTGTTTTCGTGACCCTTCAAAAGAATAGAACTGCTCAGGGGTTCAATTAAAAAGGTCAAGATTGAGCGAGAGCGAAGCTAACATGACCCTTCAGAGAAGTACGTATGGGTTTTGCGTGTTTCCTCGAAATATGCAAATGCGGTCAAATTCAAGCATAAAAATTTGCATATCTCGCGCACCATTGCGAATTAGGAAAAATCCATACGTAGATCTGTGTAGAGTCATGTTTGCTTCAAGTGTGCAAAGTTTCACATTTTTTTAGTCAATTTCTCACGAGTTCTATTGTTTTATGTGCTTTTGGAATTGCGTTTTCGAACATTACTCAGGAATAATGGTAGGTACAATGACCCACAGTACCTCATTTTGAAGATCTTCTAACTCCCGACGTATTGTGTTGGCGAATCAAGGCCTAACTAACAATTTTCAGCGTTCAGGGCCCCAAGACCATCCCGGGAACTTTGAAACTTAATGCAGCTCAAGCGTTTAGAGAAAAGTGATGCATATCGCATATCAAAATGATCCTTGAACAATGCTTAACAAACATAAGTGGGCTTTTCAGAAGTATAAAAGGAGGTGAAAAGTTATGAGCGATCGTGCACTAACTTTTAGTATAAGTCGCGCACCTTACCGAATTTTCGAAAAAAAAACCCGTACGTTTGTTGCCACTGACTGTAGGTACATTGTGATGTATGGATTGCTTTACTTTCACATATATCGTGAAGAGTTATTAAGATTTTTGTGCTTTTGGAATACTGTAATACCAATGACTCTATTTCTCCCCAGTTGCTCTCGTAAATCGCATGTAATCTTTGTAGAATACTGACTGGATAGTTTTCCGCAAACAGCGCGCTATATCAGCGAAGCAAAAGACTAAAACAGAGCAGGAATTGAACTCGAGACCTGTCTCGTTCTGGGCAAAAGACTTTCCGACTGCGCTCTGCCTGCGAATCGCGACAGGCCGTCTGAAACGCACCCTGCCCAGACAGACGACCGCTCTCTGTCCATTTTTCTCAGGCCAGACGTAGATTCTGACTCCCCTGTGTCCTCGTTCATGGAGAAAACGACTCGAATGATCTTGTTCCTAAAGTCCCTGCACTGACTATGAGGAAGTTGGCTTTGTCGTTTTCTGACATGGTGATTGTGTTAGTCCGCGAAATAAAGTGTTACCAATTTATTTGTACACGCTATCTTGCTGGACTTGACGCTCATTCGGTGCGTATTTCAGCAGACCACCAAGTTGACCTATTTGACGTTTGTGTAGTCAACGGATACATTGTGCAAGGAACGGGGGAAAATCAAGTTCACTTGAAAATGGCGAGAAAGAGAGAGACAGAGCTCATGCATGCAAGGATGTTCCGATTGAACGTCAGCTCATCATTGTGGGAGTTCGACAATGCGCTTGCTCCTTCTCTGTCTCCTTTTCTCTTCAGTCACTTTAGGTTCACCACCAAACCAATCGGTAGTTTTCAGAATTCGGAAAACATATAATTTTACCCTTTCAATTTTTCCAGATCACCAGTGATGTCCAGAAAAAAAGTCCTACTAGTCCATGGTAACTCCACGATGACGGTAGGAGCGAACGTTGGTCATAATCTTCGATCTTTATAGGTGGTTGAGGCATGCAAGGCCATGGCACTAATCAACCTTGAGTCTGAAGGAGCGAAAACCTCCGAAACATACTCCCCAGCGCAGCTGCGCCATTTCGAAAAGGTTATTGTGGGCATTACCATGGATACACATCCTACCTTTAGGTGTCGGTAGAAGTTTGTCTGTACGTTCGCGCGGAGCTCATTCGCCTTTTGAAGATAAACTGCACATCAGAGGTATTGTACAGCCGATCAGCAGAAGCCTTCTAATTTCCACCCCCCGGGCTAATACCAATGACCAGATATACTTCTCCAAACTTCATCCAATGGCCAGATAAATCTCATCGGGAATAAAACAGGCATCGAAGTAGATCATGAGCACGCGTTTTGTAGCTGTTTCTCGAGCGTGAGTCTTTAGACGCCTTTTCCATATTTCAGGTTGCTGCTATCGCAGGAATGTTCAGAAATCTCACGGAACTGAGTCGGGAAAAGGACAACTATACTGCATTCCGTTCTCTATCCGATAGTTGGTTGTCAGATACATAGTATGCAAAAGTACATTCAAGAACATTCCAATGCAATCCATGACGACATTGCGGACATCGCCAAGATCCAGATGGTAAACGTCTTCAAAGCCGCCCATGGCTGTGTGAACAAGACTGGATCAGCACGGGAAGCTATATTCCGTCAGCTCACAACGATCTACGAGGATACCATTCCCAAGTTTAGTTAGTCGTGAACCATTAGAAGTTTTGTGTGGCGCATTGACTTCAACATATGTTGATCATGTCTCCGCTTTTCAAAACAGACCTTTCTTTAGCCTACCTTTTGATCCTCGCGGCACAACACTTTCATTTGCTCAGGTTGCCGAAAGATACTTTGCAACACTCGCTCGCAATGACGTGACGTATCTGCAGATGCTGACAAAGCTGGACGGTATATGCCTATATGGAGTCTTGAGATATTCTTTTACGCTTGACCGATCAGATGTCCTCCGACAGAAAGATGCAGCGCTCGAATCGATCCTTCGTCGTCACATTAACATTGTACCTGTAGGTAGGAAACTTTGATATTTATTCCTTGTTTAGAAAACTTTTTCAGGACCATATCACATTCAAAGCGGCCCGGAGATCACGTTAATCTTCGACTATATCATACTTCGAAGAAAGTCATTTTGAGTCGCACAAAATTATTGGAAGCGAAATAAAATGTAACGAATTTGTCAGCATTCAAAAGGGTTTCATGTTGCGGATGCCCGGAACAGATTTTTACGACGTCATTTTCGTCAATAGCGTTCATTTTGCGCTGTATAATGTTTAGCTTCATTAGTTTAGGTATCGGGGGATGATTACAGCCCGCAAAAGCCTCCCAATTCACTCTTCCTCAAAAACCGACAATCATGGTGCCTATTCGCCACCGATTTGGGCAGACGACCATAAAGCTGACCACCCCTGAATATTGTGTTGATCGTGTAGTTTTCGAGACGTTGTGCAATGAACGGGGAGCTAATCGAGTTCGACTTTAAAATGGCGAGACGAAACTCTGAAGTTCGACCTACTTCTCATTCGACGTCCGGCAATGCGCCTTTTGCTGTTGTGGCTCATCTCTAGTGCCTTGGCTGTTGGAAGTCCAGCAAAGTTTGCGGTTGGTGCATATTTTCCGCTTACGGAATGAACCTTCTTGTTCACCCTTCCCCCCTTCCAGCTCGGTGACTCCAAGAAGCGGTATTATCAGCTCAAAATGGATTATACGATAACGGTAAGGTGGAATGATTGGTATTGTTCGGTATTATAGTGATGCGGTGGCGACGCGCGAACTACCTTCGCGATAAGCAGCGTAATGATCTATCTTCTGCGGCAGAAGATAGATCACTACGCTGCATACCGCGAAGGTAGTTCGCGCGTCGCCTCCGCATCACTATAATACCGGACAATAGACTGATCGCTGTTCATTTGAGGCGTCCGCGGCGTGTTCGGCAATAGCCGTAATAGCTACTGCTGACATTATAGCGGAGCGCGGGGCGGTCTCCCCGGCTGCGCGACGCTACATTGAGAAGGTCCTTGTTGTCCAAATCCATCATAAAGTAACGTTTTGACTTCGGCCTCAAAAATTCTGCTTCCTATAACTCCATGATTATTATCGGCGGAATGAACGTTCCGGACAATACGTTAATCGCCCTACGACCTCTCTTCACTGTTCTCTCATTGTCTGGCGGCTAAAGAAACGAGAGAACTGTGGAGAAAGATCACAGGGCGATAAGCGTATTGTCCGGAACATTCATTCCGCAGACAATACAAGCAATTGGGACTTACAATTGTATAAGTTTTCGCCTTGGTGCTGACCGTGACATCGCAGAGGACGACGACATAACATGCAGGAGCCTTCCAGAGAATTCTTTCTCTTACTGGATATGTCTGGAGAGCGAGACGACGATCCAAGAACTACAAAAAGATGTATCATTTAGATGACATCCCAAGGTTGCATCGATGATCGCGCGAAGCGCGTTCAGGACGCGAAGAACAACTGCACCTCCGAGGTATTTATTCTGCCGCACATCGTTCACCACATCCCACATTTCAGGTTGCCGCAATCGCCGGAATGTTCAAAAACATCACGCGTCTCCTGGGCAACAAGAATGGAGAATCGGCATATCACGCCGAAGAGTCGTCAGCCATGCGAACGCTGGATCGGTCCGCGAAATCCACGTCGTATTCCAACAGCTAACGAACCTCTACGCGGTGACCATTCCATCGGTGAGTCTCGTCGCTGTGGTTTTCCGCTCCACCCTCGGCCGGATGGTCGCCTGCTCAATTCCCCGGCAATACCTACAGTTTTTTTTTCAGGTAGCCGACAAGTATTTCGCAACCCTCGCTCGGAATGATCTGACGTATCCACAGATGCTCGCAAAGCTGAACGGTAAAAGGAATTGGATTTATGTGTATTGTTTGAAATCTTTCAGATGTCCTTCGTCAGAAGGATGCAGCACTGGAATCCATACTTCGCCGCCATCTGAATGCTGTTCCAATGGGTGCGATAATTCATCTAACTTTCAATCATTTTAAAGAAGGGCTGGGAGGAACTTCTTGGCACCTTGCCAGCAATTGTGGCATTTTTTGACGAAGATGTACAGGCAAACGCACGGTGTTCTCGCGCCCATACAAAAGGCGTGCCAAAAAACGTTTGCTACGAATAAGAACGAAAATGACCGGCTGAAAGCATGGATCCTGGTCAGAATTTTGTGGCGAAAAAACCTGTCCCCAGTTTGGGGGTCTACATGGTCAATATCAGGCATACGGTAGCGAAAATGGTCGTTTACCCCCCGATTTTGACCATTTTGAACTTTTGAAAAAATTTCCAGAAGAACCAGCAACAAACTGACCGGCTGATACCATGGATCCTGCTCAGAATTTAGTGGCAAAAAAACCTGTCCCCAGATTGGGGGTCTACATGGTCTATATCAGGCATACGGTAGCGAAAATGGTCGTTTATCCACTGATTTTGACCATTTTTACATTTTGAAAAAAATATCCGAGGGTACAAGGGTCAAAATGCCCAACGAAGACAAGGGTCTTATGCAGAATTTTGTGGAGAAAAATCCTGTCCCCCTTTTGTGGGTCGATCTCGTCATATTCAGGCGTACCGTACCGAAAATGGTCGTTTACCCCCTGATTTTGACCATTTTTACATTTTGAAAAAAAAATATCCGAGGGTACAAGGGTCAAAATGCCGTACGAAGACAAGGGTCCTATGCAGAATTTTGTGGAGAAAAATCCTGTCCCCCCTTTTGTGGGTCGATCTCGTCATATTCAGGCGTACTGTACCGAAAATGGTCGTTTACCCCCTGATAGCGGAAGGGGTGAGAATAGAGCGACAATGAGGAGAGGGGAGAGGTTCATGTTGCATTTAAAATCTTTGAGAGTTTATGATTGTAATTGTTCTTTAGAAAAATTAGAACCTTTTCCTTCCATATTCAATGACCGAAAACTCGTTGGATGCTCGTTTTATCGAATGAAACATATATGAAAATGTTCATCTGCAGAGGCACTGCCCAAATGTTGTGTTTCACTCGGCCTAGTAATACATTGAGAAGTATTCAGGGGCAATTTTGTTGTGCAACTATTTCGAGGACTCCTACAACCAGAGCCAATTTTGGGTCTTCCCTGCATCATCTTGTTATCCTGCGATCATCGACGAGCACACGTCTTTGATTATCTCTGCTCTATCCGAACGTTGACGCCTCCCTCTTTTAGACTCCTCCGTTCCAACGTCAAATGGTCTTCATCGCTGCTGTCAACAAGCCTCTGGAGATTAGGGATCTCAGATATTCTTCACGATGATGAGTAGAGCGTAAAGGAGAGAAGCCATTGGTCTAATGGCGCTCTCATCATTGAAGAAGTGATCTCTCCTTGTCGACTTGGGTCAGAGATAGTGAGTGTAAGTTCGACGCAAGGAATAGTTTCATCAGATGCCCCTGAATCTTCAATATTATATGAACGTGAAGACGACTGCCTTCGCTGCAGAGAATCGCATGTAATTGTCAGTGGATGAATCATGCTCGAAGACGAATGCGAATGCAATTACTAATGCCCAGACGAACTCCTAATTGATCAGGCCACGAACCCAATCTGAAAAGTGGGCGGCGAAGCCTCCAGTCCAGATCTCATCTGGAGGGTGGAGGATTGAGTGGTCTGACGCACGTTCCCTAATGATCCTTCGCAGTGTGGATAAGAGGGATAGAGGAGCGAGGCCCCGCCCCTGTTCCTATCAGAGGGCTCTGGTTTCAGAATCCTTCCAGAACTCTGCTACCCTTTCCTGGAGGTGCGGCCGGAGGACCAATTTTCTCTGAACGATGTAAGTTTGCGTTACTTTTCTTTGCAGAAAATGTTGTGTTTGGCGTATTTACTTTTGGCTTTTCTCCTGATTACATTAACGTTTAACTCCAGACATAGCCAATAAACGCATCAATGAAACTCAACAAAATATTCCCCACCTTCCTCCCGGATACGCTGGGCTCTGCATCATCGGAGTGAGCGGAAAGTGGGCAGGGAAGAAATGAGGGAAGAGGGCCGCATGGCAGGAATTGGAAGGGGCCTCCCACGTTGCCATTGAATGGAGGGGTGAGGTATGTAGATCAAAGTTCAAAGACCGCCGAGATGAGAGGGGAGGAGGAACAGCAGGAACACTGAGAAAGGTGAAGGAATCTGAGAGGGGCGGGGACACGCCCCCTTCTCCTCTTCCTTCCTCTTTCCTTTGATACGGTAGGATAATTAGAAGGGTCTCCCACAGATGGGAGAAGCGTGCGATGCTTTCGTTCACGAGCAGCAACTAACCAACGGTTGGACGGGCAATACGCAGCTTTTGGTTTCTAGACAACAACTGTTATGTTCCTTGTCAGTTCATAGTTCTCTGGATCTTTGGTTCAAGTTGTGTTTCATAATCTCGGTAAATCAAATTCATTGCCATGGAAATTCAATGTATGTATATGACATCCGTTTGGAATAAAACGCATGAATTATCATAAATTATCATAAAATCTAATAAACGGTCAACTCGGCAAAAATGGGATCAAATCGCCTCGTTCTCTTTTTGAGCATTTAAAGCGTGACCGATTTGTATATGAGCTACAGTGGAAAAGCAGAAAACAGCCCACATCAGGGCTAAATGGGGTCAGAAATGAAATCCGGAGAGTGCGACCGGCAATTAGGCAAGCCGCCCGTATTTTTTTTCTAACACGATTTAGCTCTGATATAGGCAATTTTCTGCTTTACTACAGTAGCTCATATATAAATCGTCCACGCGTCAAATGCTCAAAAAGAGAACGAGGCGATTTGATCCCGTTTTAGCCGAGTTTGACCGTTTATAAGATTTTATGATATTTCATGCGTTTTCTTCCAAGCGTGAGGTACGCACTGCTTAATATTTCAATAGCAACGCGAAATAAGCGCACATGCGGGGAGAAAGGAAAGAGAACGCGAGCAACTAAATGGGCATGGCAATTCGTCGCATGCCTCATTGAGCAAAGGAAGACACGCCAACGATGCTGACTATTTTATCGTGGTACAAAAGAACGTTCCCATAATCCAAATGAAGTGACTCCACCCCGCTATCGTTATTGTAGAGAACCCGAAGCCTTCTATTTAATTCCCACGCCCGGACAACCCCAACGACGGACTGTGTTCGCGTTTGATCTGTACCTCCTCGAGCCCCTTTCACTGTCGGCTGAATCACAAGGGTCATAAAACGGGGTTCTATGAGGAAGATCAAAAGCGCGCGTAGTCCTTCATTGGGAATGTCCGTGCGTGGGAATTAGAAAGCTTCGGGTTGAGGATTTTCAACAATATTGGGACACGATTCCGATCGACTCCTCTCTTTCCTTTGTCTCCCTATCGTGTGTCATTGTCCGTGTCGGGCCTTCACTGTCTCTCCCTCCTCTGCATCCCTCTCTTATCCTCAACCCCATCAGATACCGGGGCAGTCCATAAACAGACGGCGCGGCTGCCTTGAGGCGATGATCGTGAGGAGAAGATAGGGGAACAGACGAGAAGAGAGTGACAATGCGGACAGAGGAGAGGTTCGGTTGGATTTGAATTGACTGAGAGGTGATTTTAATTGTATTTTAGAAGAATTGGAACCTTTTCCGTCCATGATCAACGACCGAAAACTCGTTGGATACTCGTTTTCATCGAATGGAACACCGATAAAAAATTTCATCCACACATATGAAATGGTTCATATGCACAGACACTATCCAAATGTTGTGTTTCAATTTGTCTAATAATATATTGAGATAGCTCTGCAAGCAATGGTCATCAGACATAGATTCTATCTTCAGCTAATTCAAGGACCCATGGGTCTCGATCCCAGTCCGGGTCTTCCCTACATCATCTTGTTATCCTGCGATGATCGACGAGCACACGTCTTTGATTATCTCTGCTCTATCCGAACGTTGACGCCTTCCCTCTTTTAGACTCCTCCCCTCCCACGTCAAATGGTCTTCATCGCAGCTGTCAACAAGCCTCTGGAGATTAGGGATCTCGAATATTCTCCACGATGATGAGAAGAGCGTAAATGGAGCGAAGCCCTGCGGTGAGGGCAGAATTTTGAGTGTTCTCGGAGGTCCAGATGGATCTAATAGCGATCTCATCATAGGCGAAGCGGTATTTCGTTGTCGACGTCGGTTTGAAAACAATGAAGCGAGGTTCGAACGAAAGCGCAGTCTCATAAGATACCCTTGAAGCTTGCATAATGGCTGAATGTGGAGACTACTGACTTCGCTGTAGGCTCAGTGTCGAAAATCGCATGTCATTGTCAGTGGATGAAGCGTGTTTACAAACAAAAAGTCAGTTCGATTACTGACGCCCAGACGAACTCCTAATTCATCAGACCACGAACCCAATCTGAAAGTGGGCGGCGAAGCCTTCAGTCCAAATCTCATCTGGAGGGTGGAGGATTGAGTGGTCTGACGCACGTTCCCTAATGATTCGGTTTCCATCCTTCGCAGAGAGGATAAGAGGGATAGAGGAGCGAGGCTCCGCCCATCGGTTCTATCAGAGGACTCTGCTTTCAGAATCCTTCCAGAACTTTGCTATCCTTTCCTGAAGGTACGCCCGGAACATCAATTTTCTCTGAACGATGTGAGTATACGTTACTTTTCTTTGCTTTTCATAGTATGTCGATGTATTTACTTTTGGCTAATCTCTTGAGGAACAAAACAAGCTAAGTTTCACGAAGTCTTTATAGACAATGCAGCCAATGTCTTTTAGTTCTGCTAGGTAACGGAGCCTATACATTTAAAATTACCGAAATCTAAATAAATGAATACGGGATTTGAGGGTGGGCGGTCTGGATTCGCAGCGGCAATCTCCGACAATGCTGGTGACGGTGCCGGAGAGTGGGCAGGAGGGCGAGGGAGAGGGACCGAGGGAGGAGGAAGAGACGAAGGAGACGAAGAAGAGCCAGGGACGGAGGGACAAGTCACCGACGGCCGTCCTCGAAAGGGCCATCCAC
>JACMIG010003059.1:0-13219 GCA_014805385.1 Levipalatum texanum | reverse complement strand
AAGGTTCCAGCTCGCTACGCTCGCTGGCCCTGACCTTAGCGAAAATAAGAAAATTCTCGATCGCGCATAGCGCTCACAAAAGGCTCTCAGCTCGCTCCGCTCGCCCGCCCTTCGGGCTACAGCATTAGGCATTTTCCATTAATTATCGGAAAAAACTGCATGAACCGACATAAAAGCACATTCAAACATGTCCAAATGAACTGAAATGGTCCAATTAAGGCATTTTGGCGCGCAATACTTCACGAAAACATGTAAAAACACGCCACAATTGTTTGCATAATAATTGTCACATCATTCCAAGTCGTTTGGTACCAAGAACGGTCATACTGGTGCAATTCGGTGAATTACCGCATTTGGGCGCGAAAATACTTCGCAAAAACATGTTAAAACACGTTAAAATTGTTTATATAATTCTTGCGTAATCATTTCGAGTCGTTTGATAGCAAGATCGGTCGAAATCGGAGTTATTGGCGCAATTCGACAATATTGCACCATTTTTACACGTAAAAACACGTTAATATAATTTATATAATAATTGCGACATCGTTCCGAGTCCATTGATACCAAGATCGGTCGAAATTGGAGTTATTGGCGCAATTCGACAATATTGCACCATTTTTACACGTAAAAACATGTTCAAACATGTCAAAACACGTTTATATTATTTACATAATTCTTGCGACATCATTCCAAGTCGATTGATAGCAAATTCGGTCATATTTGGGCGAATTCACACAAAATGACCATTTTTCAACATTATTAGCGATAAAAACACGTTCTAACATGTTAAAATATTTTTATTGTGTGTTATTATTTCTTGCTGCATTATTCCAAGCCGATTGATACCAAGATCGGACGAATTCGGAGTTATTCGCGCAGTTTGACAAAATTGCACCATTTTGACCCGTTAAAACACGTTCTAACATGTCAAAACACGTTAACATTATTTTTATAATTCTTGCCGCTTAATTTGAATTCGATTGATATCAAATTTGGTCATATTTGGGCGAATTTGCATGTTTGGTACCTGGAAAGTGGTCTCGAACGGAATTTGAGGATTACGGTAACGGAATTTGATTACGGTAATAGTTGGAATAAATTCGCAGTGGTCGATATAGTGGTATGGGTTTGGACCGATTCTGTAGATACACTTTTTATCTGGCCGTAGAATAGAATCATAAGCGATCGCAAGCTGACCGTGTCCGGGCACTGGACAGAGAGACAGACAGACGGACGGACGGACGGACAGACAGACAGACAGACCTTATGAAATGTAAGTAATAAGCAAATATATAAGTTCTCATACATAGTTCGTTTACAACAGCCAACAGGGAGCCGTATAATAATAAATGGAGTATACACCCAGCTTGCGACGTCCCAACCGTTTCTCTCAGCTATCAGTCGTAGATCAAATTTTCCACCGTGGAATCTTTAATTATTTGTCAGATCGGAAAATCAGCGGATAATGGGAACACAGGACTAGGTTATCCATGCAGGAGCATCAATCAGCAATATCGTGTAATGCCGAAAAGATTGACGATGCATGTCGTGGGCTCCGTCTCAGGTTGAGCCCATGTTCGGCGAATAGCCCTCGTGCAAAGAATGGCCCGTAGACAGCTAGAAGAATGCCGAGATCACGGCCTGAATCAACATCGAATTAAAAGAAAAAGGTTGCATGATTGTACGAGGTCTGAGTAGAGCCTAGGAAACTGCCAACTGCGCCGACAATGAGGAGTGCAAGGATGAGAAGGCGCATGTTCACGACCAGTTGCTGGTCTCGAGCTTGCCTTTATAGAGTGTGATTGTAAGCATTTCCCATCCATTACAGTATCCGTGCTCGACGTGGCGTATCGAAATGTTCGCGGATTACGCTGTTCCTTGTTACTTTGATTTGTGTGAGATCTGAGGAGAGGGCGGTGGAATGGAAGATAATTGAACACAGATCCAACAATTTTTCGCAACAGTTCGCGATTTGAGGGGCAGCGATGATCAGTGAACATTTATATCGGAGTCCGCGAGATATCAAACTGAAAGTGCACTCGCCATAATTCTGCATCATATTGCTGAGCGGCCATAGAGTATTTGAGGCATATGTTTGAGGGTACAATTTTAGTGCCATACTAAAGAAAAAGCAAAACGAGAGCACTAAATTCGCTATTGTTAAGCTGACAGAGAGCAGGACATTCGTATACCTCGGTATGATAACTCATTAGTCACCAACATCATGAATAATCGATTATTATGATATCAGTATATGACGTAGCGATGAGTTCAATACATGTCTACGACTAGTTCTCCTTCCCAATCGGGCAATGTCGTCGTCCTCGTAATTGAGTGCATTGGAAGGGCCGAAGGGGGCGGAATCTCGCGAGAGGGTACGAATCGGAGTATGAACCCATGTCCTCCCTTCTAACCATGTACCTCCAATTCTCCGTCTACATCGTGGAAGGGACGGTGATCATCTTCGTCAACGGCCTGCTGGCCCTTTCCGTTTTGAGGAAGACGAGTCTGTCCACTAAATACGCCATTCTCATCCCGAGGGTAGGTAGCCTGAGGGATAGAAAGGGAGTCTTTGAGATGGTGACTGACACGGTGGTGGGATTTGCTGCTCTGACTGCGGGCGTGGGAAGGATCACCATCCTCGTTTCGGGCATCACAACACTGCGAACTAGTCTTTTCTGCATGCTCATGCCATGGAATCTTCTCTTCATATGGTATTGTTTCGCACCTCGGAACTTGTAAATCGTTCCGCGAGAACACTGTCGTTAGCGATTCCTTCCTTTGAACTAAAATGTTGAAGCACATAGAGTTCGCTTGGGCAAGCCTCTAGAAACCGTGCCCCACAGAACTGAATTCGCTCCAACTGTTTAGTTCACAGGTAGGAACCGCTAACGGTTGTATTGTCGCGGAACGATTTACAAGTTCTGGGATGCGAACCAATATGGGAAAAGTGGGGATTGTGCGTATACGGGCCACTGCAGGGCAGACCCCATGTCAGCACTCGTCCAGTTGGCAGTGAGTCTCGATCGGCTCATCTCCCTCGCCTTCCCTATCAGCTATTACAAGAGTCCACTCACTCTACAGGTCAGACTCACTAAAGAACTTTCGTGACAGTTATTGACAGTAAGCTTTTCGCCTTTCTATTGCGGAACTCCGTATAGGAAAGCCAGATAATGCAACTTTTCACAACGTTGACGACAAGCACACCTACCATTTTGCACGTATTGGCCAGGTTTCGCAGTCGTGTTTCTGGCATGTTGGATGGGCGGCAGTGATGATGTCCAGTTGGCTGTGTACAATCTTCATCGCGGACTCCTCTCCGAAGTCTTCCCCTATCTGCTGGTATTCCCCTTCCTAGTTTCTTTCCCATTTTACATCGTTAGGTTTGGTTCCACTCTACTCAAGGCCTTCAACCACACCATTCTATGGACTCGCATCGGAGGTTCTTCTGCTGCCATAAGCATATACATCATCGTCTTCCTCATTTCACGTAGACACATGGCAAAGATGTCGTCGCTGTCAGTGCAGAGTGAGGTGAGTATGCCGTTTAGGGATAAAGGTGTAAATGTTATAATTATTCGACCTTACTTATCATGAAGGGGCCTAGTTTCACTCTTTTTAGTGTGCCCCAACGTATTTACAAATGCAGCTGAACTATTGTGCAGCGCCAGAGAACTTGTAAATCGCGTTCCGCTAGTCGAAATTTGCGCGTCCCATATCTAGCCAATAAGGAATCTGTGGCTGATTTCTTCCACACTTTGGTTGGAATCCATGGTCAAGCAGAGTGCCAAATTTCAGCTTCAGATTCC
The DNA here is from genome assembly GCA_014805385.1 of Levipalatum texanum. Lineage (NCBI taxonomy): Eukaryota > Metazoa > Nematoda > Chromadorea > Rhabditida > Diplogasteridae > Levipalatum > Levipalatum texanum. Next base: position 9,410 of record JACMIG010003059.1, on the reverse strand, counting down.
TTTTCTCCTCTAAGATACAAAGCGAGCTGTCTGCTAAACAGCACAAGTCTTTTACAAGTTCTCTGGCGCTGCACAATATGCTCTTGAAGTCAGGAAGAAATATATGAGTCTGTCCGCGTAAGGATCGAGCAGTCGCGGAACACTATGATTTTTGGCCCCGGTGCCATTCATATTTCGTACATAGGTAGCCTACATGTCGAAAAGTTGAAAACACAAGAGTTTGGGTTTCGCCGATTACGGGTGCCAGAACTACGTTCATGCAAATTTCGCTCTTCCGAGATGCTTCCGGCGGACGTTTTTGTCCATAACTCTGCAACCTTTTGACCAATTCGGAAGATTTAAAAAATGCTATGTCACCAGTGATATTCTCTCTAACTTGCGCTCTTGGGTGGAGGTCTGCGGGTCATTGTATGAGTTGTGCTGCGATTTATATGAAAAAAGTTCAAAGTGAGTTTTCTCGCACATATGAAAAAAGGTATTGGGTTTTTGTTTTTAAATGAACAAGCATGTAGAGTTGATCAAAAACGTCATAATTAGACAGATATTCACTTGCCGTATTAATATGAAACATCGATTTATATGAATTTCGTAGGTTTTTTCAATGCTAACGGGCTAGGAACACAACCTAAACATCGGGTCCAAATTTTTTTTTCTTTCTTGGCACCCTCAACATATTCCTAACCTAAAAATATGGGGTCATCAGTAACGTTCATCGGACGATAGATGGACCCACGATGGGGGTATCATGGTCCAAAATCGGTGAAAATGAACTTTTGAGAAATGGGCTAAAAAGTGTTACACTTGGCATAACATGCTGTTTATGGACGTTTTTAAGCAATTTCGAGAAAAAATTTTTTGACTTTTTGTAGGTAAGGGGGTACCTCATACACATTTTTAAATCCATGATACCGGTATCATGGTCCTAAAATCGACTTTTCAAAGATGCCGAAGAATTGGAGCTGTGCTGTTTTTCGGTGCATTTAGTCATTTCACACTCAATATTTCGGAACAGGAATATATTTCCGGCATGTTTTCAGTTCATTTTCACCGATTTTATACCATGATACCCCCATCATGGGTCCATCTATCGTCCGATGAACGTTACTGATGACCCCATATTTTTAGGTTAGGAATATGTTGAGGGTGCCAAGAAAGAAAAAAAAATTTTGGACCCGATGTCTAGGTTGTGTTCCTAGCCCGTTAGCATTGAAAAAACCTACGAAATTGATATAAATCGATGTTTCATATTAATACGGCAAGTGAATATCTGTCTAATTGATGTTTTTGATCAACTCTACATGTTTGTTCATTTAAAAACAAAAACCCAATACCTTTTTTCATATGTACGAGAAAACTCACTTTGAACTTTTTCCATATAAATCGCAGCACAACTCATACAATGACCCGCAGACCTCCACCCAAGAGCGCAAGTTAGAGAGAATATCACTGGTGACATAGCATTTTTTAAATCTCCCGAATTGGTCAAAAGGTTGCAGAGTTATGGACAGAAACGTCCGCCGGAAGCATCTCGGAAGAGCGAAATTTGCATGAACGTAGTTCTGGCACCCGTAATCGACGAAACCCAAACTCTTGTGTTTTCAACTTTTCGACATGTAGGCTTCCTATGTACAAAATATGAATGGCACCGGGGCCAAAATCATAGTGTTCCGCGACTGCTCTATCCTTACGCGGACAGACTCATATTTCACCACTCTTTCAGAGTCGAGCAATTGCGAGGGGGCGCCAACTGACGCAGACGACAATGCTCAGCTGCTTCGGCACAGCCTTCCTCTACGTTCTTCCCATTGTCATTGAGCTTCTGTTCGGAGATCACCCAGATCAGGTGCTCGAAAAACCACCCCAACCACGTGGCAAATCTCTTTTCTGTCCTAATCATGTCGATTCAACCAAGCATATCAAAGAGCATTGAGGGGGAAATGGGTGTAAAGCAGAATTTTGGACGTTTGTCGAAAGCATGATTAAGTAGTCTTCGAATCTGCACATTTACAGGGGGTGTATATGCACATGCAAAAAATCACGAAACGCTTATATATTGAAGCATCTTAAGACGAGTTTTCTGTAATTTTCGAGCATGCCCGGACACGCTGGTAAACAAAGGACCTGGGAGGGCCTGTTTTGCACATTGGTGTGTCCCGGGGGCCTAATTACGAAAAATACTTTTTTTTTCTTCGAACAATTTCATTTTTGCTCATTTTGGACCGTGATACCCGTATCATGGGTTGAAAAAAATCGGTCCCCCCTTACCTCTCTAATCGGCAGTCAGTTTCGGCATACCCCCGAACACTGTATGTGTGGAAGTGGTAGGTGGGTTAAATACAAGAAGCTTGTATAAAATTAGAATATTTGGATTGTTCGTGGAAGAAAGATACAAAGAGTGGATTGGCATCAATTTTACAATAAAATCGGGGTTTTGAACACTCCGAAGCACTTTGCAAAAAAAACCTATTTTTTCTATTTTTTTGATATTTTTATGGTATACACAGGAGACATCAAAGTACGTTTTGCATAAATAAACCGTTTCGGGTAGGGCTATTTTTTCGACGAAAAACATCAAAAACTGGAGTAGCACTTTGACCAAGAGCCGTAATTTGACCCCATAACCGATTTTTCTTGGATCAAAAATGAAAATATGATGCACCCGTCGACGAAAATGTAAAAAAATTTAAAATCCTTTCGGAGGTCAATGGGTCAAATAATATGGAATATCGACATTTGCTCACATTTTTTGTTCTAGAATGTTCTATAATCGACTTTTGGCCGAACAAAGTATGTTTTCGTAATTAGGCACCTGGGACACACCAATGTGCAAAACCGGCCCCCTCAGGTCCTCTGATTACAAGCGTGTCCGGGGGGCCCCCTTTGCTCGATTTTTACAATAACGCGTCTTAATTGACATGCACAAAATTTCTCAGATGATTGCTGATCTGGTAACCGTGTATTCGCAAATTTCAACCGGACTAAATCCGCTACTACACGCTACATTAGTCATCTTCCGCCATCCTGATATTCTTTCGTCCCTATTGCAGGTGATTAAAATTCATAATTCTAAAATGTATTCATCATAGGTGGTCCCATGGATTTCCATACTCATTCCAACTCGGCTTCTCAAACACTCGATTACAACAGTCTCAGTGAGATCAACGTTCCCGGATATGTCGGCAGCAGGAAAATGACTCTTCTTCAATAGAATTGCATTGTATCATGGTATCGTCCGATATTGATTCCCATACCACAATAACTTCGCGATAAACGTCTCTTCATCCGTGTTGAGTACAAATTACAGCGTACAGTATATGACAACGTTTGTTTGGCATTTGTTTGGCAATGGAAAATAAAGTTGGGAAATATGCAATCCTACCGTGTTGTTTGCTGCTTCTGATTTCAGATTCATTAGGAATTGCAATCAGCATTCATTATTTTCTATGCTACATCGTAGACGATAAAACCTTCAATTGACAATTATCAAGTCTTTCAATGCTTGTCTCGCGCTGTTCGCAGAACGGTCGCATTTATTGCGCTGAACACAATTTCGCACGCGACCATTTCTTTTCAGAAAAAAAGAAATATCTCTGTCGATCATTGAACAATTTCGATTCCGTTCAATTAGCTTGTGCCCATGAAAGATCCTTGATTACAAAGTGAGAATTAATGAAGATATATAACAGACTAATGCAAACAGGATTTAGGAAACACTGGGAACGACCGCCTTCACTTCACTCTCTCCATGATGCAATATATTCGAGTTCTGCGACTTGTGGCCTGGATATCATCGCCGACCGCCATTGCCCTCAACGCCTTTCTCTTCTTTATCATCCGGCAGAAAGCCGATGTAAGCATGGCAACTCCAAACTCATCGGAAATACGAATGACGGACGGCGCTAGCCTGACATACTTTCTCTTTAGATTGCGATTGATGATGAAAGACGACGAGAGAAATCAGTCATGATGCTTTTGAACTATAGTATAACCAACTGTTGCTAGTGATTACCATACTGCCCGACGAAAAATCATCTCTCTGTTCAGAAAAACAGTGGTGTCAACATGATCTCGCAATCGATCAGCATCGCTTGCTCCATGTTTGCCTTGGCAGAGATGGTTTATGTGCCGGTGAGATTTTCGCTTTAGAATTACTATATTTTCGTAGGAAAAGTGAAATGTAAAATTTTGAAGTGCTGGCTGTTCGCTTCACCGGGAGTCTTTGTTTTCGTCCCAGCATCTCCGCTGGTGGCGTCCTTTGATCTTATGAAGGTGAGGGGGTGCAATCTCTTCTTGGAAATTCCGATTTTGAGTGGAAAATGAAATGCTTAACTTATAGTGCCCTTATTTCGTGATTGAACAAGCTGGATGATAGCCTATATTTTAAAAGTTTTAATAAATGGTGTATGCAAAGAAGAAGACCAAGGATGTGAATCGAACATGAGTCCTTAACTGGCCTTTTCCCCTAAACTTTACACTATTTCAGGCCAGTCACTACACCTGGGCTGGAGCAATCATTGCGAATATTTCGCTCGTGCTCATCAGCTTTCCATACCGATGTGCTCTGATAATGCGGTAGGACCTAATAGTATGAAAATTGATAGTCAGAAAATTTAGACCGCGCATCGGTGTGCTTATTGAGCAGTATCGACTCATCCACATAGTTACCGTCGTTTGTGTCGTAAGTCTCTCTAATTTTGCTTGTTTTAAAGGGACCCTGCCACGAAGACAGTTTTGAAAATATCGTTTGAATTTTGCACGATTCCTGAATTTCAGGGAAATGTCACAATTGTGTACTCGTTCGCCTGCGACCGTAACACAAAAGTGTATGACTATTTGATGGACGACACAATTGTGTACGGATTTGTTCCTAGGATACACAATTGTGTCGTTTCCCTGAAATTCAGGGGTTCAAATTTCCGATTTTTGAATTTGATTTAAAGCTTCAGAAATTGTTTTCTGAACTTTTCGTTATGTTTTTGCGTCATCCACAATCGGTCCGAACCCATTTTAATGCTCAGAATGGTCACTCCAGACCATCGTGGCAGGGACCCTTTAACATCATTTTACTACTATCTTTTGCTCCAAGTGTAGTTATTTCATGAAAACTATCTTATCAAAACCACTGCGATTCGAGGTGTTCCAGATTTATATTTAAAGAATGACTCCAGGCATTTCGCCGATTGCATTTCGGTAGATCTACACGCAGATCAATTCACTCAATCGCGGCTTGCAGTAATCAATAGTTCCTAGTTCGAGAAACTCCAGCGACTTCCGAAGCATCGGAGTACATTCTCGACCTAAAGATTTTAATGTCCTAAAGAAAGTGTGGGTCAGAAAGAACCGGAGTCCTTCTTCTTTATTGCGTACGATATGATTCCTTATCATAATGTAACAACCGGTTTGTCGAGTGTTGGAAGCATTTTCAAATCTCGCATGCGTTAGCCTCTCTAGGAATATTTTTTCTACATATTTCACAACTGTTTCAGGGCGTGCTGTTCGCATTTGTTATTATCCTATTGGGGTATCATGGTCTAAATTTGCTGAAAATAAAGTTTGTCGGGATCGGTCAAAGAGTGCTCCAATGGGCATAAAACGAAGTTGTGCGATTTTTTAGTTAATTTCGAGCAAAAAATTTCTTCGATTTTTTCTGACCATGATACCCACCTCATGGTTTGAAAACTATCCATGAGGTCCCCCCTTACCTCAGAAAATTCGAAAAAAAAATTTTTGCTCGAAATTAACCAAAAACATCGCAAAACTTCGTTGGAGCATTCTTTGACCGATCCCGACAAACTTTATTTTCAGCAAATTTAAACCATGATACCCCAAGGTTCCGTCGTCGGACAAAAAGTGGACAGGTCGACTATAGTAGATTTTTTTGAATTTTAAAGGTTTTATGCATACCGGGAAGAAAGATTCGTAGTCTGAAAATAAGCACAGTGAAAAGCAAAAGAGTTGGCCGCGGCGGGGATCGAACCCGCGACCTCCGCGTCGTAAGTCACCAACACATATGGCCCTTGTTCATATTTGGGTTTTCCGCGAATCGAAATCTAATCGATCCTGCGGCATGCTAGGGAGATCGGTGTTTCCAATTATGACTGTTTGAACCGGGCGACGTGAATCTGGGGGGTCGATCGGGAAGGATTTGTAAGATGCGACGGTCCTAACTTTTTTCTGTTTTCTTCGAGAGATGACCCAGGGGACACTAAATGTAGTGCACTTCACTAGAAACACATTGCAGCTAATCCGGAGTCTCCACCTTGATTTAGAAAAAAAGTTATGGCCAGCCAAAGATTGTTATTGATTTCGCGTCGGGACCCAAGGGGATTTCGAAATTTTCGATAAAACTCTACATTTACAAATAACTCATGGGAGTGCATCTACTGTGAACAGCTGAGCTCCCCCCGTCAACATTTTGTCCCAATGGCCGCCCCCTGGGCAAGCAACCGTGAACATAGCTGAGACGGCCTCTTAATTTCAGAATGCATACCCAACCTATGGTCTCATCTTCCCCTTTACCCTCTTCCCACTCGTCAATCCGCTGGTCATCATCCCGTACACTGAGAGCTTCCGACGCTTTGCCCTAAGACAGAAGGGATCAACGATTGTCGAAAGGGTATGAGACCCGCATCTTAAACCATGAGAAAGGGATAATTCTGAAGGGGGATTTGTTCGTAGGCCACCACGACTTACCCACTGTATTCTGCTTTCCAGGCTTTCTTACAGAGCAATCTGGTTGTTCCTTCGATCGGGATGAACCGATCTTCAGCTTCTCCTGCTCACTAGATCTTGCTCGTCGATTTCGCAAATTTTGTCGTTCTCACTTCTGCCGTTCCAACAAGATATAAATACACAGAACTGATTGCAAATGTTAAAACGTTAAAACATGTTTCTGACGCGCATGAGATGAAATTAGTTATTTCCTGAACTGCCAACAAGACAGAACTGCAGATGAATTTTTACACCTCATTGGGTCCCGAAAACAATTTTATCTTCTTAACAGGATCTATGATATGTATTGCCGAGAACCACAGAAGTGCAAAAATGTTTCGGAAAGTAATGTATGCGTGTTCATCGCTGACAATGAACAGTGAAAACGAGCGCTGTTTACAAGATGAGTTCTAAAAATTAAATGAGCCCGATCGGTGAAGATTTTTTTCCTATCTTCGCTGGGCTGTCGAAATTGGTCGATCCTTACGCGGAGGGGCTCTTATCTTTCTGCAACACTATTGCACAAAAATCGCTCAGTAGTAGGACCGCAAAGTCCGAAAAAAGCGTGTGGAAACCCATTTTGCGTTCTTTGAACGAATATTGCTCAACCCCAGTACACGTTCGAGATTCACTTGCGTTTGGGTCTAAGTAAATCGGCCTTGCTCTACAAGATGCGAATGCTACCGTAACCCGGTACCTGCGAGAAGGTCCCGAACGGAAAACACAAAATCGAAATCTACGTGATTTTGCAACCGCCCCTGGTTGAAATTGCTTTTATCGTGTTCGCCGTCATCGAAAACATATAAACACCCAAAATCAGCCAAATTCACATGTGCGGTTTTTTGCTATGTGCAATCCAAAAACCGAAATTCCAAACCTCACATCGCACCAATGTGCGAAAATTTTCCAAGTTTTGCATTTTTCTGAGCTTAAGTGACCTATAAAGTGTACATAGGAACAATGAGAGCACATTATCGACAGTTGAAAAAATAATTATGATTTTTCAAAAAATGTATTATTTTCAATTTCATGTTTTTTCGACATATCTTGAAAGTTAAGAGGTGCCCCTCTATCATCTTTTGGAAATATAATCTTCAGTTAATAAGATATTTTTAAAAAATGAAAAGAACGAAATTCCGATGTGCGGTTTTTTGCAAAACTCGTATAAAAGGTGCGAAGTGCAAGCTAGGAATGTACCCCATGCCAGCACTTGCTAAAAAGCTTATGAATGATACATCGTTGGAAAGAGGAAAAAATTCTAAGAAAAATGGTTAGTTGATGGCCGAGAGGAGACCACTCTACGCCGAGTTACAAGCGATAAAAAGGTGCGAAGTGTGTGCGAGGCATGTCCTCGATCTCCTGCGAAAAGCACCTGCGAAACAGGCCACGAAAGTTACATCATTGGAAAGAGGATAACATTCTAAGAAATACGGTTTTTGGATGGATGAGAGGAGTCCTCTCTACGCAGAGTTATAAGCGATCTAAAGGTGCGAAGTGCGAGCAAAGAATGTCCTGAATCTTAAAAACTTCCGAAAAGGCTACGAAAGTTACATCATTGGAAAGAGGACGAAATTCTAAGAAACTTTTGTTTTTGGATAAAAGCGATTGCTCGACTCTACGCAAAGATATAGGACGTCAAAGCGGTCGAAATCGCGCCGCCTCCGCCGCGGAAAGCAATTCGTACTTTGATGAGCTGTATCTCTGAGGAGGGTGCAGCAATCGTTTTGACCCCAGAACAAAAGTTTCTTAGAATTTTTTCCTCTTTCCAATGATGCAGGTTTCGAAATCATCCGAGAACATTTAGGAATTCACTTGCTATGTACTAGTATACAGTACTAGACTGGCTGAGGCTATGTACTAGAGAGGCTATGTACTAGTATACAGTACTAGTACTAAGTATACAGTACTAGACTGGGACCCCTTTTTGGGAGCGGGGCTTCAGATGCATGCTGCTCTGTGATTGGTAGGCTAGGACTGCTATGATTGGTCGGCTGTCGTAGAAGTCGACGTCTGTTTTTCGGCTATTTTCAATATTTTTATGTTTTTATACCATATTTGGGCATGACTATCCTCCGATCCCCCAAGAAATTCAGAGATTGGGTGATTAATGGCCAGGACGAAATTGATAAGCGTCAGGTGGCGTTTCTATGAAATTCCTCGATGATTTATGACCATGACGAAATTGATAGGCGTCAGGTGTCGTTTTCTGTGAAATTATTCGATGATTTATGACCAAAAGGGGAAGGAAAGCCGAAAGACAAGGAGACATCATTCTGAATCGAGACCAGTTAGTGTGCGGGTATGTTTGTGTTTCAGTATCCATATTGATTCAATATTTATCAGATGGTCAACGATTTAGCGTCTAATTTGCTACTATATAAAGCGCTAGTGAGTCTGTCCGTTACGACATGTGCATAGAAGGGTCCTCAAGACCTGGGACCTTGACCAAACGACCTTGGGTCTCGAGAAAACTTATACCGTAACCGCGACCGTAAAATGTCCAGTGACCGTGAAATAGAATAATAATCCACGGCTGTAGATAAAAAAAGTGCATCTACACTAATTTACGGAATCAGTTTACAAGACCTCGGACCTTGACCAAGGTACTCCGGGCCCGAGACAACTTCTTCTCTAACCCGCGACCGGCGAATAGAATACCTAATCCACGGCTGTAGATAAAAAGTGTATCTACACTAATT
>JACMIG010003058.1:0-13220 GCA_014805385.1 Levipalatum texanum | reverse complement strand
TATATATATGGTGAGTAATTTCGCCCACTTTAAAAATCGTTAGTTCGTTTATCTCAACAGATTCTTCAGATACCGTCGCGAGGTCGCTGCGTGGGACGGTCACACGGTGGACGTGCGGGCGGAGTTGACGGCACTCGACTACACGGATGTCAGTCCTCCCCCCTCTCTCCTACCGTACTCTCCTCCAGGCCGAACTGGCCCTCGCTGATCTCCTGCGTGCACGGAGGGCAGCCAAGTACGCCGAGTCCCAGGAGGTACCTCCTCTTCTTCCCTCCCCCTCCCCTCCTCTCCTTCAGCTGGTGTCCCTCCTCTCGTCTCCCTCCACCGACATCTGTCTGTCCCTGTATGCAGTGGCAGCCCTTGGGGCGTTGGCCCTCGCCCTCTTCTCCTCTTCGATCGCAGCCACCGTCGTCATCTTCCGCCCTCGATTCAGGGCCGACGATTGTGGCGATGCCTGAGAAGGGAAAGAGAGAGAAGTGGTAGAACAATCTTCAGGTCCCCCAACCCCCAATCCATGTGTCTTCTGTTTCAAATACTGTGCAATTGTTGCGAGATAAACGGAATCGTCGATTTTATCTTGATTTTGAGGTGGAATAACCTAAAGAATATAATCATCGGGGGAAATCTATGCTAGAGTATCCGTGACGTATTACTTGGTTTCTTTCAACAATTTCCACGGATATTTCTCGGACCAGAGTTACCGAAGCCTTCTTCATTGTCCATCAAATATCCCCAAGACAATCTTGTGGCTCTTGCTGCAGGGCATTGAACAATGCCGTAATTTGGTTCTCGGCAATAATAAGGGTAGCAACGAAAAACCCGCCCGGAACACACAGGAACGGGATGAAAGGGAGAAATGGCCCTGAAATTGTTGCATACGATACCCACTGGAAGTCTAATGAAGTGGAAACATGAAGGAGAAGAAGAAGCTGAGAAATTACATAGAAGAAGCTGTGCGGACGCGCTGTTGAGCCACGTTTTTGTATCTATTCATTTTAGGAGTCGGTCCATGCTGTTCGATTAAAATCTTGGTGTTATTGAGTTTAGACAATGCTCTGAACGGAACGGCTATTGTGATGATGCGTGAATCTGCTCATTTTTGAGCCTCGTTTCCGCCACTCGATGTAAAGTTCCAGGTAAAGTTCGAAACGCCTTTTTCACTTCGTCCAAAGCATGGTTATCTGCTCGTTCCTTAAACTTTTCTGCGAACTGGCCTTCAATTACGCGGCAATTCTTTTTCTAAATGGTACGGTATCAAGATCAGCTTGAAGAAGAGAAGAGTTCGCTGCTTATAGTTGGCAAGCTTTTCATAAATTGCTTGCCTTAAATATCGTTGTAAGGCTTGTTCCCCCAGGCGAATAGCTTCGCAGAATAATCACCTCGACAGTATCAACCTGAGCTTGAATTCCCTATCGATGGTGCAATATTGTGAAGAACCCACGAGGTGGCAATATTTTTCCGATCTTTCTGCGCTTAGCGCCCGTTTGATCTACCAGTTGCTCGTGGCGAGATACGCTGGAGTAGGCTGGGCCCACCCACGTACCATCCACATAATGAAAAGTACACATTACAGTAGTAATTGCTCAATACAAATAAAATTCGATATATAATATTGTCACTCCGTGGGTTCTGCACAATATCCCATCAATCATGGCTGGCGGGGGGCGAAGCTTCTCCCCTCCTGGCACGGGAGGTGAGATGGTTATCGCCCTGACCTCGGGAGAGTGTCTGCGCTCTCTCGAATCCCCCTGATCTCTCTTCTGATGAGTGAAACTCGGAGGTCGGAACAAAGGGCGGAGAGGTCAGCAGAGGAAGGGGATAAGTATCGAGAAGCCTCCGCCTTCTTTCTCTTAGACATTGCTCAGATTAGGCGCATTAGCTGGGAGATAAGTAGAAGCTTCTTTAGTATTGGCAGAATCTATGTCCGGCGTCTCTCCTTTTGTATAGTCTCGCACCTGTCAGAGACTAGGGAACTGAAGATACTCCAGACAATTGAGAATGGATTCAGCCAAGAAGAGTATTCTTCCCTTCTGCCGAGTTGCGCAATCACCATTGTCTTTGCGTGTTGTCATTCTGTTGGTCTACGAGAGAAGCCTTTCAGCCTTTTCGAAGAACATCATGACGCGGAGTCGGACGCTTCTCGTTCTCGGATGTCTTGGTAAAAAAACTACTTCGGAATATTGCAAGATGATTTCCGACAATGTGTTTGGTACATACTGAAACATAGAAAACCAAAGTAGGGGGTAGAAAAATGGTTTTGTTCTTTCTGAAACAGAATGATAATAATAGAAAATGGGAATGTGGTTTGAGGAGTTGATATGTGTGATAGCCTGGTCTCACTTCTTTTTCAATTTTGATGTGACTACCGTATCCTGTTCAGCCTCCCTCTCCTCCTCCATCCCCATCGACAACGGAGTGGAGGGCGAGCCGGAGATCGAGTGCGGTCCCACCTCGGTCACTGTCAACTTCAACGTCAAGAACGAGTTCTCAGGCCACGTCTATGTCAAGGTACTATAGCCTGAGAAGGATACGGTAATCGATCGTGGCGGGACCGAAGATGTGTTCAGGGTCTCTACGATGACGATCGATGCCGAAGCGACGAACAGGGAAGGCACGTTGCTGGTGAGGAGAATACTGTTTTTTTACTAGAGGATGGAAAGCTTTACGAAATCGAAAAGGGCGGAAATTGCAAGTTCTTTACTCACACACTGAAACTTACCTTAAAAATGTTCAGGCATCGAACTCCCCTTTGACACGTGCAGCGTAGCGCGAACGCGGTCGTTGAGTCCAAAGGGAATCTACGTCTCGACGACCATCGTCATCTCCTTCCACCCACAGTTCGTCACTAAGGTGGAGTGGGATTTGTATCTTTTGTTTCAACTACAAACCTCTTGTCGATTAATACAGTTTTGATTACTATTTGGTCGCCTTTGTAATGAAACATAACTGCATCGTGTTGAGATAGAGAAAAATAATATTCAGGTTGATCGTGCCTATCGAATCCAGTGCTTCTACATGGAGGCCGACAAGACCGTCTCCGCCGACCTCTCCGTCTCCGAACTCACCACACTCTTCCAGACACAGGTTCTTTTGAGTCGTTCTTGCTCATTGATCAACTTCCTTCTACAATTATTACAACGGGATGCCGAGCATGTCAAACTGTACTGAAGATGTGCATTTGTGAACAATTAAATGTTCTGCAGGTAGTTCCGATGCCGATCTGCAAGTACGAGATCCTGGATGGTGGACCCGATGGATCGCCCGTTCAATTCGCCCGCATCGGACAGATGGTACGGTATGAAGGGAGATCGGATGAAATTAATGCAGTAACGACTCGTGAATAACGAGCATGCAGAAGACTTTTCCCAGCAGGCGTTACAACGTTTTTTTGGACGAGCAGAGAATGCCGAGTAGACGTTGATCAAATGAAATTAGCACTTCGATCATTAAAGCAATGAAACTCAACCATCATCAGGTGTACCACAAGTGGTCCTGCGACTCGGAGACCGTCGATACTTTCTGTGCCATCGTCCACTCCTGCACCGTCGACGACGGGAAAGGTATTAGTTTATTAGCACAAAGCTCATTCGATCTCGGCACGAAAACCCTGAGTACCGTATCCCATGCAGGCGAGCGCATCCAAATCATCAACGATGACGGCTGCGCCATGGACAAATTCCTCATCGACAACCTCGAGTACCCCGCAGATATGGTGGCTGGACAGCAGGTTCGATTGGTCCCGACGGGAAAAAGAGGATTACGGTATCTTCAGGCTTGCGTCTACAAGTACGCGGATAGGAGTCAGCTCTTCTATCAGTGCCAGATAAGCATTGTTGTCAAGGTCAGGAATATAGCGACCACTAAGATAAAATTGACGGAAAAATAAAACAATTGCAAATCCATGAAGAGCGAAACTTACATATTTAAGAAGTGGTGTAGTAAAAGTCAACAGTATGATTGCTACAGTACTCTCGTATCTATACGTCGACATTTCCTACGAGATTTCTTTCACAGAATCCGAACGAAGAATGTCCCCGTCCCGACTGCCCGGAGCCCGTTGGATTCGGGGCACGCGAGGAGCCTGTGAAGAACAGCGGAGAAATCGTCGCTGCCCATCGGAGAGTACTCAGGAAGAGGTGGGAGAATTTATCTTGATCACTTTTCTTGATATCCTTTAAATGAGTTTCAGTGTAGCTCGATTTGAGAGTGGCATTGTGGTGATTGATCCGTCATAGTATTTTTGTGGAAAAATAGCCAATTTTCGTAGATTATTTGATGTAAATTTGGAGGGAACAGCTTCCCACTCTTCCTTGTTCTCCTCACAATGAGTTTATCCCTCCATGGCAAATCGTTCCCAGTTTCTCCATCGGAAATGCTCGATAGCACAAGCTGAGCGCTAACATTGAAAGAAGATGAATTTAAATTTTGATTTTTCCCCATGAGTTCTCGACAATATTTATAGAGCGACCATTGGTCATGAAGAAAGTCTCTTCCAGATCCGCCAACTACTCTTCCTTCCTCTCTGAACACACGATGGACGTCCGATATGAAATGACTGCCCTCGACGTTCTCATCGACGAAGACGAAGAGGTAAATACTCGATACACATGGAAAATATTTATTTTAAAATTTATAAGACCAGTCACTTGCATCTCGTGGTTTTGCAACGTTGACAGTTGCTTCATTATATTATCCAGAGTTCGAAAAATCCCTTTTCATTCGCTTAGGTTTCACGCGGAAGAAAAACCTTATTATCGGTAATGAATTCCAATTTTTCGGCGATTGGAGAGTTCCACTAAAATTTTCAGACCCTCCGCCCCTCCACCGGAGACGTCGGATCCCTGCCACTATCTCTCCAGGTACCTCCATCCCATACCGTAACCCTCCTGATCTACCGTAACCCTCCCCTCAGGACCACCACGTCTGCGTCTCGACTCCGGTGGCCTCTGCCCTGGCGGCCCTTTCCTGTCTCCTCTTCCTCGTCCTCGGCGTTTCTATCGTGGCGGGTTCTCGAAAGAGTCGTGTCCACGTAGAGAAACAGTGCGCATAGAGAGACACTATTGGCGAGAACCCAGGAGGTCCCGAATCTACTCTGTTTAGCGCAACTTATTTTAAGCTAAAGACAGTAGCTCTTGGTTCTCGACAATGGTTGTAGCAGTAGATGAACTAGGATCCTTTCTCCCCATTTCGGACATCATGGCCGCCTTGGCCGCTTGCACTTCGAGATACGTGGTATTCTTTGATTATTTTGTGTGTCTGCCGTGCCTAGTTCCCGCTAGTATGAATAAAGAGTTGAATTCCATGATGGAAATTTGCTTGAATTTGGATCGAAACAGGAGGATGCCGCAGAGCGCGAAAACGGGCAGGAACAATTGAAAATTCGCTCTCCGGAAATGGAAGGATTGGGAAGAACTGGGAAATGCATTTTCACGTTTAATCGACCACACGACTTTTTCAACCTGAAAATTTCTCACGTAAAATGTAAGTCAGTTCGTGAAACACATTCGGATTTTTCTGCAGATTTTGAAGAACACAACTTTTGGGAAATCTCAAGACAGATACTGAAAACTTATTGTTAGGAAACACATCACTGAAGTGAAGGGAATCTTTGCCTCCACGAAAATTGTCATCTCCATCCACAATGACGTTGATTTTATTATTCTTTTCTACCAATAAACTCTCCCATTGCTCAGTTCCGAGTTCTTCTGATTTTCCTCCTTCACGAAACTTACTCATGCGGTTGGAGGACAACCAGTCTTTCTGCGAATAGAAAACCATGCCGGCCAAAGATTGATCGTAGATTGCCGGGAATCAAATCTGCGAATTAGAAAGCCTTGACCGAATATCTGCAGTGTTTGCATGTACTCATTTTCGCGCAGATTCGCGAAGCGGTAGATCAAGCTATAAATTCCCCCGTTGACCGCGAGAATTCGTTGATTTTTGTTTCTGGTGCTGTTTCCGTACTCGGGAATTACAAGTTATGGGTCTCGCCTCAAAATTCGCACGCCCCAGTCCGAGTGTCCCGTTGTTATTATGGCGTGGGAGTGGTAGATAGCTGGGACCGTCTGTGTCTCTGCGGCCTCCTTCCCCTGCCACACTCTCTCACCCACTCCCCTGCTCTACGCCCTGTCTTCTCTCCGCCCTCCTTCCCTCCCATGCTCTCTCTGGCCCCGTAGATCGATGGATCATGCGGGTGAGGGAAGGCGGGGAATGAAGAGAGATCAGAGAAGAAGGGCTCTCTCGCGCGTTGAGGTATTATATTATCGGCTGCCACGACGACGGCATTCAAGGGGAGGGGAGGAGGAGGGGGTAGGGGGGGGGAGAGATGTACGGGGACAGTCCTTTGTTTCGCGTGGGAAAGGGGTCATTCGCGCCTTGGCGCCTCTTTACCGCTGTTTCAGTTGTGAGTCAAACCTCCTCTTCGTGCTCTTGCTTTATTTCTCGCGCCTCTCGATGTACCGATATTCTTCAAATTCTTTATCACGTCACGGGAAGTGGTGAGAGTTCCACTGGTGCTCGGAATTGTTCCACTAATTTCGACGATTTACCGATATATCGTGCCCACTTATACCGCGATAGAGATCGCAAATAATATAATCGATATTTCTGCGCATGCTCCAAAGTCGATTACACTTGTCCTCCAGAAATCATTGCCATAGACCATTGTGCCGAATTTAGATGGAAAATCCAAGTTTGGCCCTCACAATGAACAGATGATCAGTTTGCGATTTGCAATTTTGGAAAGTTGCTAAAATGGAATAGCAATCTGATTTATGGAAGCTTGTGGAGACCACCCAAAGTTTGGCCGCAAACTTTAATTTTGCGTCCGTTTGCCGTCATCCTACAATGGGAATCTGTAGCACTGTAGGAGGAACGATGGCGGAGTCCCAGCCGCTGTTCGCAATGGTCGACGAGATCAAGACGGAGCAAGGTACTTTGAAGATTTAGATTCTCTCGAAAATCACTATTGACTTCAGTTTCTACGGCCAATGCCGAGGTCAAGGAGGAGGCCGTCGAGGAGGGATCGAGTAAGTTTCATTTTAATTGTTAATGGTTTGGTGTATGTATTCTTGGGAGCGTATAAGATTGTGGATCTAAGAGAGTTAAAAGAAAGCCTGTGGGACACGGTAATCAGTTATATTGTTTGGAATTGTGTTGATGACGTCATTGCTTTGCAGCCTTCGCAGCCACTGCCCAAGTACAGGCGGGAGCCCCTCTCAACGTGGAGGAGTTCGCCCTTCAGAACGTCACCCTTAGGGACGTTCTCGAAGGAACGAGTGAGAACTAATTTTTTTAAATTAATTAAAATATAAGTGCAGCTTGCTTTATGCGGGATGGCACAAATCAAGAAAATCGCTGAAATATTGAAAAATTTGCGCACTGCCATTGTTGATAACCACCATGTGTCTGGGAGAGCCAATGATGAGGAAATTATTGAACTCATTTCACGGTAACGGTCACGCCGGCGAGTTGCTCTGAACTCTGTCCAACAATTAAACGATCATAAATATGTTAATGCTCCAGAACAGAAGCGGGTTCGACCGCAGAAGTCTCCGACGGTCGTGGAGTCCATAGTCGCCAAAGGTTGGTTCCAGAAATTTCGTATAATCGCGTATTCGTTCTAAATTTTCGTGCAGCACAGCGAATGGGGCGGAAGAGCAATGTTGTTTATTACGGTGTTTTATGCAAATCTAATACTATTTATTCCTTCCTTACAGGAGGCGAGGAGGCCGCGATGCTGACCGAAGCCATGACGTGCAATCGCTGTGGCTCCGCCATGCGATCAGTCATGAGGCGGCACCGCGTCCAGGGACAGATGGTCCAGTTTCCAGCGCTCAGGTCTTTTTTTTAAACAAATCGTTTATGTTTGCATTCCATTTTTTCAAATCATGGACGGTCTTCCATTGATTTGAAGTATTTCATGGCAAGGCTTTCGAGCGGCACTGAAACGTAAACATTATGATTCAATTTGACCTGAACAAACCATGCTCTCAACAATAATAATTTGGACTGATTCCGGAAAGTAGGCTTTGTTTCGGAATCTACGGATTTTGGGAATATGCGGAATCGTCTACTCGTGGTCGACTTACATTGGGGGGGGGGAGGTCATGGTCCCGGGACCCTATAACACTTCTTTCGCATAGTCGTCGTCACGGACAAACACACACACTCACACTCTCTCTCTCTCTCTCTCTCTTAGTATATGTATTGTGCAGAACCAACTGGGTGACAATAATATTTTCCGAAGCTCATTCGTATTGAGCAACATTACTACTGTAATGTGTACTTAGCATTATGATGTTGGGACGTGGATGGTCCCTGCATGCCCCAGCGTATCTCGCCGGCGAGCAAATGGTAGATCAAACGGGCGCTAAGCGCTGAAAGATCGGAAAAAATATTGCCACCCCGTGGGTTCTTCACAATATAAGAATCTTAATTTTCTCTGTAGATGCATCAAGAAGGGCTGCCAGACCTTCAAGTCCCTCCGCGTGCTGTCGGGTGAAGTCATGCCACGAACACTCGCTCCGGAGCTGTAAGTTTTTTCCCTATGTTTTAAAAGATTTTCACTGATTTTTACCGGCTAATTATGCCATTCGCGGGGCTAAGCACGGAGAACCACTAAACAATATTCAGCGTGTCAGACATAATAATAATATTAATAAATATCGCGTTATTTGGAGATGGAGCAATTGACGTGGGGATGGAAACGGCTGCAAAATTTGAAGTAGAGAATTATAACAGACAACGAAACAAGATCAGGTGATTTGGCATATAAAAGTCATTATGTTTGCAGGAAAGTCGACCCGGCGTACGAGGTACGGTCGTGCATCGTTGCGTGGCGCGTGTCCGGCGTGGCGTCCGACGAGCAGATTCAGTGCGCCCTCGACGAGATTGCAGAGAAGGTCGAGGAGAGCACCGACGACAAAAAGGAGGAGCGGACGAGAATTAGTTGGTCTTTTTAAAAAATAAAAATATACTATTTTGCCAGTGCTTCCCAAGTCGTGCAATAGAATTAAAGTTTATTTATCATCACTGCGGATTTGTAAGATAATCTGGGATGCACCAATGTCGAAAATTAAGGAGTCGGAAATTTAATGTCAGCAATTTTGGGAATAGTTAATGACAATATGGCCTTGCTCTGAAACAAATCTAATTATTTAAGTTAGCGAAATAACGGAATGGCTGAGTGCCCTGCCGCCTGCACGGCACAAACCCAAGGAGACCGCTGGGAAAGAAGGTATTTTATCGTTCCATTATTCAGCTCCCGTTCCGATCTTATTGTTAGTGAATGCTAAATACAGCAACCGTTCGCTGCAGGATCGAAGAAGCGGCCGAGTCGATTTTCCGTACAGATGATGGGAGGACGGACGTTGTCCGAGTTTCTGAGCAATATTCTTGGATGGGGCGATGGAAGGCCGCGATTCAACACGACCATGAGTCCGGGAACTGCCATGCTCGAGGTGAGTACCAGATCAGTTTAGAAAAAATGGAACTGTGGTCGAGACGGTGAGTTATTGTGTTGGTGCACAGGCTGGTCCTTTTCGCATTCCAAAGGAGACAGAACGGTTTGTTCTCTCTCCAATGTTCTCTCGTTTGTCTAATCGCCAGACAACGAGAGAACAGTGGAGAGAGAACAGACCGTTCTCTCTCCTTTGGAACGCAAAAAGGACCAGCTTGTGCACCACCACAATAGGTCGGGTAAGTTTCAGTGGTCATACAATTGTGCGGCATCATCTCAACTCGCCAATGCGACAGAGTACGCGAGTGAAAAAAAATATAAGATGCCTCTGTATAATTTAAAGGAGTGGAGGAACTTTTCTGATTACGGTCATTATGGAAACACAGACCAGACGCAGGCCAAAGTGCAACCAGACTCACAATCAGGCCAAAGTGCATTTTGTCCCCAATTGCCCCAATTCAAATGTGTTTCCTCCTTTCTTTAAAGACCCTCGCTGCATGCGACACACTAAACGTATTTGGCGGAGTAGTATTATTCAACCTTGCGGCATCGGATTCCAAAGATGCCTTCTCCTCTGCAGGTGTCGTCGTGCATACGCTCGTGGCGTTCGACGGGGGCGGCGTCGGACGTGGAACTGTTCGAAGTTCTCAGCCAGATGAGAGAAGTCGCCGAGGGACGGGAGGGCAGGATGGAGATACGTGAGTTGTCACTGAAAAACAAATAAAATTATAATATTATGATAGTGCCGAGCTTTCTAATTTTCGAAGTTGAAACGGCACTTTTATTAGATGCTAACTGTAAGAGTGCACAAAGGAAATGGAACGTTCGCTAAAGGTCGAAAGTTCGGAAAACGAAACCAGTACGCTTCAGTGGAGGAACTCTTTACGTATATCACGAACCTCTCACCGCCACGTCCTCCGAAGGCACACTGGAAGAGGGACAGCGAGGCGGTCCAGGACACGGTAGTCACGGCTACTGGTGAGCGGATAATATTCATTCTTTCCTACATTAAGAAATATTTACACAATTTAACAAGTTACACGCGAAATTATTCTTGCTAAACCGAATGCACTGAAATCGCGCGAAATTATTGTCCTGTTAAATTTCGCGATGAATATTTGTCCCTGGAACACAAATCGAATGAATGTGAAGCGAAATTCTTGCAGGCTCGAAGATGCGCCGCAGCGGCCCTTACGGCCTCGATCACATGGGAGGACGGAGTCAGGCTGAATTCCTCTGCCACCTCCTGGGTTGGGATGAAGAGGAGAAGGAGGTGACGAGGGAAGTGGAAGAGGAGCAGCCCGGCTGCAGTCGAGACAACGGACTAGCCAAGGAAGAGGAAGACAGGTCTGTCATTGCTGGCAGCAATTCCATTTCGATGGAATAAACATGGAGGAGAATCTGAATTGCATATTTATATTTACCTAATGAAAGCCAAATGAAAGGGACAAAATAAATAGGTTGGAATACTTCTTTATTGTTCAATTCTCGAAACATATTTGTTTTGAGGGAAAACATGCAGCAAATCTTACCTTATCCAAATATGTATTTGCAGTGTGAGTATAACGGCCTCGGTCACCGAGGGCGCCCCCGTCGTCCTTCCGCCCATCAGCGAGCAGGAATTCTCTGAAAGTATGTTATTGGACTGCAGGAGAATTATCCGAGTGGGAGAAAGAGGGAAGGCTAGAAAAAGAATAAACGCAAGCGCTGCTTGCAGGAATGCTGCAGTCCGCGTGTAAGGGACCGCGGCGTAGCGAAAGCGCGGGTAAGAATTAGTCAAATGTAGTTCCTTGCTAAAACAATTGGTCTTAAATTTGGTTCCAATCGCTATTTATCGGTGATTCACAACTACTTTTCAGGAACGATACTCAAGACTCTGATGGCCAAGAAGCAGCATGAGTTGGAGATTGCGAGAAGCAGGTGAGCATTGGCTTCCTCCTCTTCCCTCTCCCTTCCCCCCTCGAATGGAGCTCATTCAGGAACATGTCCGAGGGCTACCTCCGGAGTGCCATTGACATGATGCACACGAACAAAGTCAACGAGATCCTGGTCAAGAGCGGTGAGTCGGCGGATTCAAGGAGGTCTTGAGGTCCATTATTATCGTGTCATTTTCAGTGCAATCGGCCGCTGGTCCCAACGGCAATGTCCTGAGCCCACGAGCAAGAAACTACAAGGCAATTCGTGAGTCGGAGCCTGCTTCTTTCCCTCTTCTCCCCTTCTCTCCTCTCTCCAATCTCTTATCCTCTCTCTATTCCAGCTCGACTCGTCGATGACCAACCCCGTGGATACAACAGATTGAGGTACGAGGAATTTGAGTGGATGAACCAAGTCCTTTCCTTTCAGTCAGGGCCTCGCACGCAAGCGAACGGGAGAGGGAGGAGTGGCTAACGATGCCCCGGTGGTCAAGGTAAGCCGATTATCCGTTCCGGGGAAAGGGTCCGAAGTCCTATGAGATAAACGCAGTAGCACGAACAAAGCCTCGGTCATTGCACTTATCAAATCGGCTGGCATCCTCAACTACTATTTCGACAATGATAAGGAAGAGGGTGGAATTCTCATGGACATCGACTTAGAATCACTTTTGCATCGCCCTCAATAGATAAAGGATGGCAAGTGAAACATAACATTGATTCCGAGATCCATGGATTTATTCCTATTTAATCGATGAAATTATTTCATCCTTTTCTTTCTCAGGCCTGGAAGCGTGTCAACGGCGAGTGGACTCCCGTGAGCATGGATGATCCGAGGGGAAGGACGATAACGGTACCGCCGCCTTTTCTAATATTGCTGAAAAGCGTTCCTAATTCATTCCGAAAAAGCACCAAAGGCTTTATGACTTATTGCGATGAAAAGAAATAACCGGTAGTAAAGGCAGTGAGTTTGGGGCTATTTTTATATCTCTGGATATTTATTCAATGATTTTTTGCAGCAGTCCAGCCGCGTAGCGAAGGAGGAGCCAGAAGAAGACTCGCCGGAGCCACTCGAATTCACATCGCCAACCACTCTACTGGAGAGGATGACGCATCAATGATGAGGAATTAATTTTCAAAATCGACCTAATTATTCTTGCTATTGCCCTAATACGATCCGAAGTTTGGCCTTATTTATGAAAATTGGCCTAATGTTTATTGTTTTGCCATTACTTGCTTTGACCCCATTTGATGCGGGATTTGTTCGTTTTTGTCGCTCTGTTATGTGTACTTGATTGCCTTTGTTTCATTTCCTGGATCACGCTAAAAGAAGTAACTTGACATCCGAAATAGTAGCCTCGAAACCGACACAGGGCGCATGAGATGGGAATGGAAGGAGGGCAGGACGAGGGGAGGGAGAATATCCGCCAGGAGAGACAAGGATACGGGAATAGTGAGCAGAGTCATTGTGTGATTATGAAGAAGCAGGGAACAAGGAAGGGAATCCTAAAAGTAATGAGTGTTGTGATACAGGAATCGGAATCGTTGCCTCCGGATCAGGAAACGGAACTTTTGGCAATACTCTTTGGTCTGTTCACGAATTGTGCTTGTCGGGCAGTTTCGGTTTGATATTGTCGGGAGAAAAATTGCGCCAAAGCTCGTTACTAAATAGTTATTTCAAATGACCACATTTTGCGGGAAAAGAATCTTGAAATATACAACAATGATCTTTATTCACTTGCAGTAAAAGCGAGGACTTTATCATTGACGGCGCAACGCGGTTACACGAAGGTGCTAAAGAATCTCCGTTCTACTTGTTCCTCTTGCCAATGGCGTCGGGGTTAACGATG
>JACMIG010003057.1:0-13221 GCA_014805385.1 Levipalatum texanum | reverse complement strand
AAACACGTTTTAACATGTTAAAATATTTTTATAATGCGTTATTATTTTTTGCCACATCGTGCCAAGTCGATTGATACCAAATGTAGATACACTTTTTGTTTGCAGCCGTAGAATAGAAAATCCTATATGCGATCGCAAACTGAGCGTTGCGAACACCGGACGGACGGACGGACGGACGGACAGGCAGACCTTATGAAATGTAAGTAATAAGCAATATTCATTGAATCCCAATTTCATGGATTCATGGAATCCATGACAAACAACGCCTAAAGCAGGCTACCAACACCGTCGTCTCAAATTTTGAAATTTCCCAGATTCTTCTTCCCCTCGTGGCCATTCTGCTCGTCCGCACCCTCCAATCCGATACCGCAGGCGATATGGTCAGTTTAACTTGAGCATTCTTATTGCCCGAGCGCAGACTATCATAGTCAATCCGATTTAGAGAAGGACTCATTCAGTAATATGGTTGCCGTAATGCATTTAGTGTTGAACATGAAAATAGGAATATCCCAGAGGGTTTCAAACTCAAATTACTTATGATACTTAGCACGTTTGGAGATCAAATTGAATATAATATATTCAGATCAAAATGCGGCACGTATTGAATGCAATCACAACGCAAGCCATGCGTGGGTGCGCTTCGCCAGTGACATCGCTTCCTAGAGGATACGGGTGCATCCAAGGTGCCTTATCGAACGGGAGCACCGATTCCGAGTGTGCCGTTGCCATCAAGCGGAGAGACGACATCGCGCTGAGTATCGATTTCATCGTGGAAAAAGGAATTATGAGCAATTTTGTAAGTTGTTTAATAGTGTTGTCAATATCATTCATCATTCAATCTTCATTCACAGACTTTTTGTCTGTGAATGAAGATTGAATGAATGATCAAGCCAATTTTCATTCATCATCATTCAATCTTCATTCACAGCCGAAAAGTCTATGAATGAAGATTGAATGATGAATGATTTTGACAACACTATTGTTTAATATGGATGGAAAAATGGACATGTATGTGAATACAGATGTTTCATTTTTTAATTTAAAATTGTTATATGATGGATACACTTTCCATTACAGCCGCCGGTGTCGGAGTTCTATCACGCAACGGGAGTCAATGGAAATGTTCTCAGAACGACTTCGTGGCTGGCATCAGAACTCTCCCGGGGGGTCCGTTGTATACAATATAAGCTTCCATATAAATATAAGCAAACAATACGGTGGTGTGAGCATGACGCGATAATTAATTTTTCAGACAGAATACAACGTTATAATAGATATGCTGCAAGCCTATGAACCTGACAGTCACAAAGATCCGAAAATGCACGTAAGCGAAAGTTTTCATTCAACAAAGAAAGCATACGAAACTTTGTTTAACGACATTTCCATAGCTTTCCGAAATGATTAAAAATGAAAGATAGTAACAGAAATAGCTTAAAATTGTTCAGATGCTCGACAGCAGCCTAGCCGCTATTACTGTTTTCATCTGCTCATTCGTTCCTCTCATCTGCTCCATTCATGTTGCTCGCGAAATCGCGGTCGAGAGGCAGACCATGATCAAGGTGTCGCATCTAATAGAGCTTCAAAGAGATTCCATTTCAGGATTACCTCTTGGTGATGGGTATGTCTCGACCGATGTACTTCTTCCACCACTACGCCATCGCAGTGCTCAAAGCGCTCGTTGGCATAGTCGCTATACCAGCAATGCTTGTACAGGATTCAGTAAGTTTATCTTTGCTTCTTACGACATGAGTATCTTTGAAAGGTGCTGCTCGCGTTCTGCTTCTTCCTGGCTTTCTTCCTTTTCGTATCGGGTTGCATAGCAATTGGAATCTGTATCGGTGCAGTGTGCAAGAAGCCTTCCATAGCGACCTTTGGTAGGTTGGCCATGAGTATTGTCTGCGGAATAAACGTTCCGGTCTGTACGCTCATCGCCCTGCGATCTCTCTCCACTGTTCTCTCGTGTCTCTAACCGCCAGACAGCGAGACAGTGCAGTCCGGAACGTTTATTCCGAAGACAATAACAACACGTCAATGTAATTTACAGCGACTCTTCTCGTAATTATTCTTGGTCCAATATTTGCATTCACCAAGCGTGTTCAACACGTTTCGGTAAGGACGTTTTATAAATCATAAACCAATTCATAATATGAATTGATGAATATTATTCAGCATCTTCTTTCCCTGGCCTCGTACGTGTCGCCTTTCCACGGATTTCTCGGCGCTCTTGAGATCATCACGGAGGCATTCCAGCGAGGCACTAAAGATTCTATTTCCCTGAATATACCTGACATTCAGATGAGCACACGGAATTCAGATACGTCGCGACATTTCCGGAGGTCTTAATAATGATGGCCATCGGTAACGGTAGGGCCTTTTCTCGATCGCTAAATGCTTTTAATCTCTTTATTACGTAAAAAAGATTTTTCACGGACCTGTTCCACATACATTTCACAACTATGTACATTCGAGGTCTCTACTGGGTTCCACACTGTATTTCCTGGGGAACTTCAAATCTCCTGACCTCGATTATTTCTCTCACATCACATTCCCATGCCTGATGCATACACACCTCTCTTCAGCTATCCCCATCGGAATGGCCATTATCTTCGACTACATTTCTTCTTCAACTGACAACGTCTTCGGCATGCTCGTGACCAAGCTCAACTTCGAAAGATTCATCTAATTTTTCCAAAGAATTGATGACGGTTGAACAACTCTGTTTTCGCTGGCTTTAAAGCTCAACAGTATAAAATTCCTCATTTCAGTGCAGCAAGGACATCGTGAAACATGAGGACGATCTTCCGCCCCTGGACAATGCGAATGAAGTTGACCCACAGCTCGATCAATTCCCTGTTGACGTTGAGGTTCGAATAGTTGACAATCACATCCGTGGGTAAACTGCAATTTTAGCTAGTGGACATCCACAAAACCTGGTCTTCTGGAGAACGCGCAGTCCGTGGAATCGACTTGAAGCTCTATCGGGGACAGGTTCGAATAATGCGCTGTAGTATGCTTCATCACATCTCCAGGTTACTGTGCTCCTTGGACACAACGGTGCCGGCAAGAGTACGACGTTCGCTATGATTTCCGGAATGGTTGTACCGAGTGCGGGAAGAATGAGGTTTCGAGATATGATACCATTTTCCCTTTACTTGGCTTCATCTCAATTGTATGTTTGAGAATTGGCGAGAATGTTATCGGAGAGGGAGAAAAAGCCGAGACATCATCCATTGGATTCTGTCCCCAATACAATCCAATGTTCCCTAATCTGACAGTAGTTTAACACATCTTCTAAATGATTAGATCCACAAATCCAGGTCCGCGAAAATCTACGCTTTTTTGCCAAGCTGAAAGGCCTAAACAAGGGATGGAAGGAAGAGAGCGAACGACTCATTCAGACGCTACAGCTACAAGATCATTCGAATGCCGTAAGCCACACATCAGTTCTGTAAATAGTTGTCCTTATTCAGCTTGCCAGCACCCTCTCCGGTGGGCAGAAACGAAAACTCTGTGTTGCAATTTCACTCGTTGGTGAGAGAAGCTGGAACCTGAACGAGAACATTCCACAAGCTCAGGTGGCAGCAAAGTCGTCCTCCTCGATGAACCGAGTGCTGGAATGGATACTGGAGCACGGCGAGATATGGAACGAATGCTGTCGGAATACAAGAAAGAAAGGTAGCACGAGAAAAAAACACTCATTTTTGAGGGAAAATCATTTGAGGACCTTCCTTCTTACCACCCACTATACGGATGAAGCGGAGAACCTCGGCGATCGCATTCTGATTATGGCCAACGGCAAGATTGTGTGCAGTGGAACATCACAGTTTCTCAATCAGAGGTAATACTAATTGTTGAACTCTTCTTACTATTAAAGAAGGTGTAGGAGGAACCACATGTGCATTGGGGCAATCGGGGACAAAATGCGCTTTGGCCTGAGTCTGGTTGCACTTTGGCCTGGGCCTGGTCCTGGATTTCCATAATGACCGTAATCAGGAAAGTTCCTCCCACCCCTTCTTTATTACTGTTAATGGTTGAGTAGGAAGGAGTAAGTCTACCGAAACATTTAATCGACATGAACAAACCAGGTTCGGCGCTGGCTACATCCTATCCGCAGTTGCCAAGGACACGTTCGGAGTCGTTAAAACGAGCACCAAACTGCTGGCCAAGATCAAGGTTCCGAACAACCCGATACCAAGGAGGAAGGGAGAATCTCATGTTAGGAAATCGTCCCAAATGCCCGCCTCCAGCGCCAGCATGGACAGCAGATTGAAGTGTGGATGTCCAAGGTCTGTCGTTTTGCAAACAAAGTACGTTACCGATTAGCATAGTACGCATGATATAGAGTCGATACAATCGATCTCAACATAAGGAACCCATGATTCAGGACGAGACTCCGAAGTTCGCCAGACTTTTCCGTGTTCTCGAGTCGATCGGCGGTAGCCTCGGCCTCGAGAGCTTCGGCCTTTCGCTCAACACACTCGAACAGGTCTTCCTCAAGTAAGCCTTCTCGCTTTACTTTATCTCAAAAATGGTTTTGAGAGTCGGTGAACTGACGGGGACAAGAGATCGCGAAGGTCAAGTTCGCAGTTCCATAAGTGAACTTTTCGAGCTCGGTGGTACGAACGAACCCAGAATCTGAGATAGACGATCATTTCCAGGCCAGCGAGTCAAAGGCCCTTCCAAGGTCCTAAGGCAATTCCTCGCAGCGTTCCATAAGCGAGCTCTCTACGACAAGGTTGGTCACACACAATCACAATTTACTTGTGACTTACCGTTCAGTCCAATATCTTCGGCCACATTCTGAGCTTGGTCTTCACGGTTCTGGGAGTGCTGGTGGCTGCGTGGTTTGCGAGGGAGATTGAGTCAGCATTTGGTAAGATATGGTTAATCGTTGTAGGCATGCTCCGTGTTCTTTCTAGTCCCAAGTATCACCTTGGCCCGGACGGATCTCGTGAAAGAAGCCGGGCCGTGCTACCGCATCGGAGTCAAAGGGCCACCCGAATTCGTCCACAAGTTTGAACAGGCTGCTCTAACGGACCCATCGTGCATCATCGTAATGAATCATTATAGCATTATAACATATAATTTTTTATAGATATCCCAACAACATGACTTGAATGAATGGTACAATAGCGAAAAGATGGTTCGACCAATGATTGCTGCAGGTTTGGTGATATCAATGCATTTTATTGATGACGAGACATTGTAGGCATCGAAGTGGTACCCTTCTCGGAGAGTTCCTGTAATCACAGAAACGTGAACGATACGGACATAATCACTGACGACGTTATCGTGCGCTTCGGAAAGGTCGAAAGCGATACAATATGTGTCCCAATCTCAGCGATCTTCAGAACATTCGTCCGGTGTTCGCGGTCGTCTCTTTTGTTGACCGCGCATTGACGGGAACCGAAATCAAGGTGAAACGCTGCAATCCCTCAAAACACGCATGTTAAAATTGTGTTGATTGCAGTTCAATCAAGTAGTAAAGATAGTGGACAATGATACCATCGACGCAAAGCAAGTAGCTCCGTCTGAAATGAAGGTGAATCTCACATCGGTGCATCATGATGATACATGACAATTCAGAACGCCATCACAATGTTCTGCTTACTCTTTATTGTCTTCCCCAATATGGTCTGGAAGGTCGCAAACTTCTACATCGTCGACCGGACATCGAAGTTCGCGCACCAGGTCAAAAAGTATGGAAATATGTTCTCGAACCACGGTTCAGCAACTCCTCACCGGTCTTTCCACGTGGATCTACTGGATTTCCGGACTATTATGGGATCTTGCTGTATTCTGCGTTTACCTTGCTGCTGTCGCTACGACTCTTTGGATAACGCATCAAACAGTCGACCTTCACATGTACGGATTCTTAAAGAAGGAGTAGGAGCAAGATTCCGGTCCGTAAAAGAGCTGTGGATAAAATATTCTTAAATGCAGACACAGGCGAAAGTACATGTGCACTTTCGCCTGTGTCTGCAATTTAGCATATTTTATCCACAATTTTCACAGCTCTTTTACGGACCGGAATCTTGCTCCTACTCCTTCTTTAAACTATTGGGGCCATCTCCTTTTCAGCATCCTACCCATGTTCACGTTGAGCTTCATGGTGATCGCTCTGCGCTCCTATATCATCTCGCTGTTTGTCGACTCCAAGTCCAAGGCCAACATATTCATGCTCCTTCTGCTGATTATCGCGCCTTTTGTCACATTCTGTGCATGGTTCTTACTGAAGGCAGCATCTCTTCTACTCACAATGGGAGATGAAACCTCTGGCAAAGAATGGTTCCGCGGCCTGGTAACCTGCTTGAGAGGTGTGATCGCACAATTCATCATTTCAGACCATCATCGAGTTCCTCGACCCCATCTTCCCTATACCGATGGTGTACATCAGTTGTACGTTGATTTTACCTGTAAGAAATGAACGTAGTAACATGATTTGAAAGTCCCCGTCCAAAAAAAAAGAGTTTCCAATCCATCAAAATGTTTCGAAAACTCAAACTGGCATTCCATGATATTCAGCGGTAGTCGAAGATGGGCGTGATCTCACGTTTAGGCGGAACTTGGGCTGCCTGGCTGTGCAGGTGATATATTTACATAATCATAAGAAATTGAATATCTAAAATTTACAGGTGCTCATTCACGTCGTTATCTTCATCGGGATACAGCTCGCTCGCAGATTCGCCTTCATTTCCAGACAGGCTCCTCCGGAGAATTCATGGGTATATTTTTAAAACACCATAACAAGCATAAACCTTTTTTCAGGAAACTCGCGACGCTGAAGTCGAGGCAGAAAAGAAGGCCATCGAGTACGGCCAAGAGAAGGATCTCGTACTCGAAGTCAACCAGCTCGTCAAGTGGTACGGCAAGAGCTGCGCCGTCCGAGGAGTCTCCTTCGGAGTCCACGAACACGAGTGCTTCGGACTCCTCGGAGCCAATGGAGCTGGTTTGTTACTCCGTACTATTGAATTATAGTTTACAGCATCAACTATGCGATTGGCTATTTCCAGGAAAAACGACCGCCTTCGAAATACTGACCGGCAATTCGCACGCAAGCGCCGGCAAAGCCATTGTGGCCGGAGTGGATTGCGCACAGCTGGCTGTAAGTTTGGTTGAACCCCTCACTTCCCTGTAACTCAATGTTCAGAAAATCGGCTACTGTCCCCAATTCGATGCACTCCTCGGTGATCTCACGGGACGCCAGTGCCTTCGCATCCTTGCAGGTCATCATTATTCACTGGTCGTTATATGTATGACTCCGTTTAGCAATGCATGGATACACCTCCCCTTGGCGCGTCGCCGACATCATTGTCACGTGCGTTGGAATGGATGAACACGGAGACAAAAAGACCAAGAGCTACAGGTTCTGAAAACGGCGTGAAGACTGGAATATTGGAGATTGTAGTGGTGGCCAGCGGCGCAAGATCAGCGTAGGAATCGCTCTTCTCGCACAGAGCAGTCTCATCATCCTGGATGAGCCTACGGCCGGAATCGATCCAGTGGTAACCCTCATAGTATGCTGAGCAGCAAAACAGATTGTAGGCGCGTCGCGACATCTGGACGGTACTTGTTGCCCTTCGTGACGGCACGAACACGGCCATCGTCTTGACCTCACACTCCATGTAAGGAAGAACTGTGACCAGATAAAACAACAAAAATATCAGGGACGAAGTCGAGGCGCTGTGCTCTCGCGTAGCCATCATGAAGAAAGGACGCATCATTGCTTTGGGCAGTGCGCAGTCGCTCAAGAGCAAGTAAGAGGAAATGAAGCCAAATCAGGCCCGCGCTTCGCGCGGCCCCCGATATTGCCCGGACTAGGAAATTGACATGAATCAGGTACGGAGACCACTACAAGTTTTCCATCGTCTTGTCACAAGCGGAAGAGCCGGAGAAGGTAGAACGTTAACTGTAACATGTGAAGATGAAATAGAACGTATAATATTTCTGTAGACGTATGAAAGCCTTTTTCTTCAGGTTGCCAACGTCGTCTTGGGTGCATTCCCTCATGCCCATCTGGAGAGCGGCGCAGCTACCCGGACCATCAACTTTGAGGTCTGTTTCTCGCATCTTTCCTCACTGTTTCCAATTCAAGCACCTTCAAAATCAGCACTTTTAAGAGTTTTATGTCGTGATTGGTATCTCCAGTTATTGCATCTGAAAATTGGCATTGTAGCGAAAGATTTAATCGCTTTATGACACTCTCCTTCAGATTCCTCGCGAAGCCCACCACAAGTGGTCGGAACTGTTCGATTCTGCTTCAGTTGTCGCATCGCAGCTCAACGCCACCGACTTCTGCCTGGCCCAAGTTTGAATTATCCGATGGTCTCGACATGATTTTCCTTAGGCTTCGCTGGAGGACGCCTTCGCTGCCGTCGCCATGGACCACACCGCTGAGCCGTCTCCCTATACCAATGGAATCCATTCGAGCGCCACGACAGCCCAGCAGAAAGGGGTAAAAGATGAAGACATAATGGGGTAACAGATTAGGATGTGAACTACTCACAATGCAAACGAAATGATCACGGTTCCTTTGAAATCCAGTCAGGCAACTATAGCCATGTGGAGAGAGACAACAAGAATAGAGAACATCCTACTCGTACCTACATAGTCTGGTGGTGCTCAAGCTGTTCCTTTTGCGTTCCGTTTGCACCTGTTCTCTCTCCACTGTTCTCTCGTTTCTCTAACCTGTCTGGCGGTTAGAACAGTGGAGAGAGAGCGGGTGCAAACGGAACGCAAAAGGAACAGCTTGTGCACCGCCACATTATCAGGTTACCATGGAGATGCGGCCACTTCTGAACAAAGACAAGAACTGGAAGTGATCCGAGCTGCTTCGCTACAACGCTTCTTGTGTGCTAACTCCATTTTTAACTAAACTTTAAAGATTTTTTCTCCATTGTTTAACTAAATTTTTTTATATACTTTTTTCTAGCCCCAGAAACTGCTTTCTTGCGGCCCAGAAATACGCGGCACTCTTAGCATTCTTGGCATGATTAGGCGCATGCTTCTCGTTATGGACTTCCCTTCTTTCAGCCTAATTGCGAAGCTACTTGCGTTGTGATTAACGCGCTCGATTCTTTTGTTAGCGTTTGTACATATGTGCTAAATTCATATGGTTGCTATTCCTAATATTCGTGTTTCGCTTCATGCCAAAGATATCTGCCCTATGGGAGCTCGTTCTCTCAATATTCCCTCACCCCCTGACTCATTACGCCCCATAATGGAGCGTTGTCTACTCAAGGGTGTCAATTATGATCTAGCACCTGCAACCAAGTCCATTTAGCATCTCCCCCTCTCCTCTTGCCCCTCATTGTCCTTGGAGATACACGAGTCATAATTATTGGCGAGGAGTGGACGGGGGGTAATGCTCCTTCCTCTTCCCCTCGCATTGTCAGCTCACTGCTGACACCCGGGCCTGCAATCTCTCACCCCGGGACAGTCCCTCCTCCCCCCCCTTTCACATCCTCCTCTCTCCAGTTCTCTGGCCTTGTCCAGTGTGTCCTTCTCCAAGTCCTTCTCCCACAACTCCCACGCACTCAACAAGACATGACGGAGTCTCCTTGCTTCGCCACTGCACCAATACATGAGAATTCTTCCCAGTTAGCGCCGGTCTACAGCATAAAGGTATGTCCAACGAATTGTCTATCTCATGGTTAGTATTCATGTTGACAGGATCCCGCCTGGCTTTCACGCAAGATCTTCAT
This sequence comes from Levipalatum texanum, assembly GCA_014805385.1. Taxonomy (NCBI): domain Eukaryota; kingdom Metazoa; phylum Nematoda; class Chromadorea; order Rhabditida; family Diplogasteridae; genus Levipalatum; species Levipalatum texanum. The sequence continues at coordinate 3,517 of JACMIG010003057.1, read as the reverse complement.
ATCGCGCCGCCTTCGTGAGATGTGTGACGAGTTTGAGAACGAGGCTATGAAAAGGACGCCAATGATGACCAGAAGCTGCCTGCGATGAGAATCTTTTCTTTGCACTCAACGCAACGTTTGAGACTGCTTACAATTTGCTTGTGCGTGTTATGACAAAGGACTTCAATAAGATCAACATTATTATCACACCAAGACAAAGAAATGACTAGAGTACAGTTATAGGTTTGGAGATGGGAGGACAAAATATGTTCTAAAGTTCGATGCTATACTCGTCGTCCTTCTCATTCTTGTCGTTCTCTTTGTCCTCCTCTTCCTCATCATCATCTTCCTCCTCGTCGCTCGAGAGAGGAACGAGCTCTGAGCGGCCGTGCAGGCAGCACACGTGTCTCAGCTCGGGATCGTCGAGGAACACGGCGGTTCCAGGCTTGATGGTAACCTGGAGTATCATAACTTGTCCCTGACCATGCTTCATAATACGTGACGAAAGTCATCACGGTTTCGTTTTTTTTTCGAGTCGATGTCCATTGTCATTAATTGTAGGTCTCCGTGATACCCAGAGGGATAACAGCTGTCACAAGATTAAATGCAGGTGAACTTCCTTTAACTTACCGTCCACTTCGGAGCCGCATCTCCATCGACGGAGCGGCACAACAAGCACTGGACCTGTTTTGAGAACAGGATGAGTTTCCAGGAAAATGCCAGCCAACCTTCAGGGAGTCTTTAGCACGCCGCGGCGAATCCACAAGGCGGCCCACAAAAGTCATGAGCGTGTCGGGATGAGCCGGAGTGCGGCAGCGGATCTGCAGGGGGTATAGTTGAACCCGCGACCAACGTATTATGAACAGAGCGCTCTGCCACTACACCAACCGTGATCTCCTTCTCATCAGCTTGCACGCGAACATGAGGCTTGAGTAGAGGCGGCCCGTTGTACAGGAATTCGGCGAAGGGATCGACGAGCATGGGCTCGAGAGCGAAGCGACGACGAGAAAGGCGGCGGTCCTGAGGGTAATTTATCCCATGTTTTATATTAGAAGTATTGAAGCTCTAGAGAAGGAGACACACTAAAAAGGATTCTGAAAAACGTTTAGCTATCCTCTACTTACGGCGTCTTCCAGAACGCGCTCCAGCTCAATTCGATTCGTAAATCCTTCCCAGCGAGCTTGCGCGGCGATGTAAGGATCCTAGAGTGTTATGGGTCAAGAAGATTTCAATCACAATCTAACCTCTTCCGGGAACCAGCCATCCACCGCAACCTCATCGTTCACCTCCATTGTCACCATTTTCGAATCCTCATGAGAGGCTACCACTTCCTTCTGCTCCTCGTCAACCTCCATGGCTTCTTCTTTCTTGCAGTCTTCTTCACAGACATCCACAACGATTTCCACGTATTCCTCGAGACACTGTTTGTTGACGACCTCCTTGCTACCGTTTGTGACGAAAGTGCACTCGATGTCGCTGTCGGAGTCTTCGTCATAGAACTTGTTCATAGGCTGACAGAAGTCTTCAAAGTTATAAAATCAATTTTTGGACAAACCTTCTCGTAATTCATCCTCTTCAACCAACTCGTCGTGGACTCCATGATGGGAACGAGCAGAATTGATTGGAGCAAGAAGATGCCGGAGTGCGCCCGGGCCAAATGGAGGGTCAGCCCTCGCACCTGGGGTGCGTCATTTCTTTGTGCGACATCGCACCGCTGTGCAATGGGGGCCCTTCGTTGTCTCCATTAGACAGTCAGGGCCCCTCAACCCCCTGGGCAAGCCTAAAACAGCTGGTAACCATACTCAGAGATGTTCCAATGCTAGAAGGAAGATATCACAAAGAATCCAGGACGCGCATATAATGTGTACAAAGATGCATTACAGATTAGGGTGTGATTATCTCCGCAGTTGTGATTAAATATATTTTAAGGGATATGGTTGTCCAGATTGCTAACCACCGCATAAGTGTTGTCACATCGCGGCTTGTTTATTCATTCGACCGAACGGAGGAGGTAAGGGCTCGTGGTCGCATCGACACAGTGCCCTCCTTCAGCCCGATCGTGAAGCTGGGAATGACGCATTGAAGGGTCAGTCCAATGGAAACAGCCACGTCGGACGAGGCGACGCGGAGGCCGGAGCGCTCTGAAACAAACTCTACTGTCTGCTTCTAAAGCTTTTGCTTGGAGCAATATAGCTACTAAAAGGCATTTTCCAAACTCCATTTGACAATGAGACCTTTTCACCTCTTCTCCTCCGATGTCGTAGTAGGAAAGCGAGCGTGCGCAGATTGAGGGCAACTCCAATGGCTATCAACGAGAGGAGGAAGAAGGCGTACAGCTGGAGTTGTCACAATCATCCCCAGATACTAGAGGTGGTTCACCTGCGCCTCCCACAACCACGGCGAGTAGTTCATGACTGTGCACGTCGAGCTCGCCTTCGCGATACCGAAGAAGAGACTCAAGGCAATCTGGACAACCATATCCCTTAAAATTCAAGTGACGCGAAACGAAGATGAGCGTGCGTACATTGAGCACCGATCCGAAAATGATCAGAGCGAAGAAATACAACCCCAGGAGCTGAACTACATTAGATTTAAAAAACTTCCAAGCATCTGACCGACAGCTCCCACACCCATGGTATAACGTTCATTGTGCGGCAAACTCAGTATCGCGTGAAACTCCCGCAAACATGGTTATTGCCAAGTGCGGTATCTGCAAAGCATATATTTAACGTTTCTGTGCAAAGTGAGCGTACGCCAGGACTGCATAATATAGCATTAGTAATGACAAGCTTCCGTATAGTCATTTTCCTGTTGCGAATTATTGCTTCATGTCGATGGATGGCGATGACGGGAATAGGGACGAAAGCGCAGATTAGTATCATGACGATAAAGTTCCTTATGAATGTGCACATTCCCAGAGACATAGGGATGTCCTGAATGAACTTTGCATCAGATCATAAACTGGGAAAATACCTGAGAGGCGAATATGGCGATCCAAGTATTCCATAGTACCGCAGGAAGAACGAAAATAGACTGAACAAAGGCGCAGAACATGATGCTTCCCTCAATTAACCAAAATGCAATCGCCTGATCAGGAGGACTAACTCCATAGAGTTTCATCAAATCGCTCTTCTTGATAACACAATATATGAGGATAACGGTTGGAATGTAGGCAATCCAATAGCCAATCGCATTGATGGTCGCGCTTGTCCTGAAATACATATATCTACTACTACATAACACGAACTCTCCGAGAGAGTCGAGCAACTGGAGAGCTGTCTGCACAACCTTAACAAAGTCTTGCCCCCTGGACCAGCGGCATATTTTGTAACTTGGGTGGGTCCAAAATAAAATTTTTGGGCCATTCGGTCAGAAGGTACCTGCCCTTGTTAGGCAGATATATCGATTTTTGTGATTTCATCATCGTAAAAAAACTGCGCTTGGTCTCGATTTTATTTAAATTAGTTGCCTTTTCTCTGAAAAGTCTGAACACAAAGAGTTTGTAGTACGAAACCTGCTCTACAAAACCCGCACCTGA
>JACMIG010003056.1:0-13221 GCA_014805385.1 Levipalatum texanum | reverse complement strand
GGGGGGGCGTGAAGATACAATTCGACGAGAGAAATGGAGTCAGACGCCGAGTCGAATACATTGATAAGTAATGCTGACACGAAGGTGGAGGAGGGGAAGGCCCCGAAGGGGCACGCGATTATCGGATACGAGAGAAATGCCATCGGCTCTCAGACCGCCGCTCTAATGCAGCACAGGAAATTCGAACCGGAAACGGACGGGAGCGGTATAGTCACTTCTCGGCCGACCGTTCAACTGTTTATAAATACTCGACTATTTCTGACTACAATGTTATTTGTTAGACAATTAGCCAATAGCTGATACGGAATCAAACCACTTATTTCATTTTTTTTTCTTTATCTAGGCGCTAGGTTCCTTCACAGAAGTATTCACTGACAACTATCATACTTGCTGTTGTCGGGCACCCAGATCGTTTTACTTCCCACGCCCAGACAAAAGTCCGTCTGCGTGCACCCTTGTCTCACTTCTTCTCTTCGGCCGAATGAATCACACGTAGCATAAAACGGGGCTCGCTGAGGTAGATCAAAAGTGAGCGCAGTCCGTCATTGGTCGTATCTGGGAGTGGGAATTTGAACGGGCCCGGTGCTCGACAATAAAAGACAACGAACAGACGAAGGGAAGATGAATGGAGAAAACACGTGCCGTTATTATTATCCATACCGTATATTCAATGCCGGAAGATGGGAGACTATTTTCACGGGATGAACTGTCCGCCACCACAAATACCAATTACCAATCATGGGTTGGCATTCGATTACAGGAGTCAATGCTACCATTCTGTAATAACGGGATAAGAGAGATGACAAAGAAAATTGTATCCCAAGAAGAAGGTGACGAGATAAAACAAAACCTATAAACAAATCTAGAGGGTACGGTTTGGCAAAGGTCGTCGTATTGAAATTACTGTAACTTACCGTAATCTCAATACGACGACGTTTGCCACACAACAATGCACTATATTTTTTATTATAGCCGTTTTCGTGACGTTCTACATTTTCATACATTTGCGAATGTGAATGAAAGTAGAAGGCAAGGAGGCAGACGGAATCTCTCCAGTCGCTCTTCTTCTCATCGACGAAGTCAGGCGGGAGGCTTCATTTTCTTCGAAGAGTCTTCATTGAGTGTCTCGTGCTAGTGAGTCGTCCCTATTCAACCATTCTCATTCTTCTTGAAACAACTCCTTGATTCTGTACATGACCTTCAGGGATGCTCGAGAACGGTGGACTATCAGGGCCAGAGTCCAAACAGAGCCTGGTCTCTGTACAATCGACCAATCTCAACTTCAATCTCAATTCCGTTACTCCGAGCGACAAAGTCACTATCCAGTAAAACATTTGTTCTTTTTTGAGTCTAACATCCACTTCATTTTTGTTCCATTGAGAAACCTGAACAAGACGCGCATCGCATGGAAGCTACAAACGACCTCGCCCACACGCTACTACATTTCTCCCAGCTGCGGATTCCTCACGCCGCAGGAAACCGTCGTGGTAAATAATATTAGTGCGCATGTGCAAGATGAATACAGGTGACGGTGACTCTGCTCAATGCGAAGAAATTCAACGACCGCCAACGTTTCTTGATCACTGCTGCCGTGGCTCCCGAATCTAGCAAAAATCGCAAGGTGCAGTTTGGAAAATTCACGTATTGTAAAGAACAAAATATCTGAAAACTGTAAATTAGCAATAATTTCCGATCTATACTGTAACTATTTGCAAAGTTTAATTTCACGGGCACACCCGGCTAAATTGGCAGTACGTATTTCACCGTAAAATTTTAACGATCGAAATCTTCACTACTTGTGGCCGGAGTATGTATAGTCCCACTGCGTATTATCTAAATGAATGTCGATTATTGAAGGAGTTCTGGGCGCATCCTATCGACTTCAGCCACCTTCACTGCATTCGCATCCTGGCCGAGTGAGTTCACATTTTTGGAGTGTTTGAGCTTGTAGATATCATGTATTTCTGATTATTTATTAGCAAAGTATCAGCCGCATTGCTATTTGTGAAAGACGTTGAGCAGATCCGGAGACGCGAAGGCCCCCCCAGACGCCAATGCTGTAGCTGGAAGCGCCCCTCCTTCTGACCCGGTGGCCACCGCTCGATCGCCCACTATCATCACGGAATCGAATGAGCAGAAGACTGCGGATGGTTCGATTTTTGCGAACGCTATCAACTAGAACTTTGACACTCCGAAAACATATTACTGTCGTTTTGAAATTTGGAATGGAAGTCTGGATTTGCAAAATGGTGTCTTAAAAATAAATTGCAGCTCCGAAGGAAGATACGACTCAACTCGTCACCGAAATTCATGGGATGGTGGAAACCAAGAGCACCGTGAGTTTAGGATGGTCTATTTGATCCTCATTATGGAATTTGTGTTTCCATGTAAAAATGTAAAGTTTTGGCATTGCAGACCACGCGCAAAATGCTCGAGGCGGTGAACAGCGTGAAAAAGATCGAGATGGAGCTGGACAAAATCGCAGTGGTTACGAAGAAGGAGAAGTACATGCTCAACCAGGCCGTCACCACGCTTGAAGTGAGATTTTGTGAAATGCGCAGGGGGCGACGTCGTTCTAGGCGAAGCGCAGCCGCATGGCCATTATCCAAGAGCACTTGCGCGCGGCGCGCGATCGCGGTGCAGGCAAGGGCGCCCTTGGCACGAACTGATCCCGTCTCCATGAATTCCCCCCTTTCCCCTGTCCCTGAAGAGTAAAGACTTCGACATCGCACTGCATTGTTCAATCCAAGCGCAATTGACACCCTGTATCTTGCAAGTCATTGTTTGCGACGTTAGGATTGAGATTCGAACCCCGCTGCACTTTTCGAACATGTCCATGTCTTAGTGCCGCGCATTCATTTGTTCATGGAGATATCTCCACAAGCTCACTGCGAGGGTCCTACTCAGCGCTGCAAAGTTGAGGGAGGGAGGGGGGGGGGGCGCACGGATGTGAAAGCCAAGCAAGCGGGAAGCGTGCCGAGTGTGGCTGATCGATTCGCCTTCCCTCTGACATGTCACCACCTCCACGCTAAGGCGGTGTGCCTTCTTTCATTCCTCGAACTTTTCAAATAGCTCTCCGTACCTTTCTTGTTTTTCGCCTATTCTCTGCTATTTACTTTCTAGAGCTTATCCATGTTATTCGATCATCTTCAGTCGCGATTCCTACCTAGCAACTGGATCCGTTTTAAAACAATACGCAAATTTCAGCTGTTTTGCTACTCCGTCAGAATTGGTAGTACGTTTGTTATTCGCGCGGTTTTCCTTTCCGTTTTCCTTATCTCATTGTTTCGCTGCTAATTTCAGGATGTGGCAGACGGAAGAACCTTCCCCGTCTAAACCGCAGAAGCCTCCTCCTCGATCATCGTCGATTTCGCAGATTCCTGCTCATTCGGGATCCTTTCTGCAAAGAGCAGTGTCACTTCAGGCAATACAATTTAATATGTGTAAATATATTTCCGATTCCTTAGTTCCTGAACAAGCACCGACAAGATAAGGAGAACGAAAGACGCGAAATTATGAAGATCCGAATGCGATATGCAGACACGTCCAAGTTTTCAATCTGGCCGCATTGCCGCTTTACTGCAGATGCAAAATCTCAACAGCAGGTATATTTTATTTGAAAACAAGTTCTGATTCCTTGCAGACACATCACGCACCGATCGCGGAAGGAGTTGATTTAAATAAAAAGTATTTTCCCCCTGATTTAGAAGATCATCGATCGCCATATCCACCTCCAAATATTAATCAAGTTCTCCGATCTGATTCAGAAGATTCCGAAGACGACATTGATCGCATGACTAGGTTATAGAAGCTCTCAGGTCTTCGGAAATGAATACCATACATTTTTCTCGATAAATGATGAATTTATTCACACATGTACACGGAGATTTCGCATGCAACATGCTCATAATGCACCGTAAACCCAGTGGATATGTACCTGTGACTAGCATGCTAAATTTGTAATATGCTTTATGCCTGATATTTACCGTGTCTCATCTAACGTTAATCTGCAAATACTCTTTTCTTGAAAATATAAGCTTAAAAGTTATGAGTCGTGAGAAGAAGAAATGCCCTTTTTGTTTACAAAATACCAGCTATCAATAGTCAAGCTATAATCACTATAATATAACGCGAAGTACTAGAGAGGATGAGGAGATGGGGCCTTTGAATGCACTGACGCACTTGTGGTGTCCTTTGCTCAAGCTCTACGCTGGCTGTCTCGCGTCTCATGGTTGCTCGATTTCTCTGCAAGTGGCCTTTTTGCGTCGATGCACTCTTGCTAGAACCGACTTCCACCATGCAACCTCGCCAAGTTTCAACGATCGTTAACGTTGTTCTCTTCCTCTGCATTGTATCCTTTGAATGCATTATATTTCTATCTGATTTTTGCAATAGCGTTGAGTACTGCTGCGCGCGTTCCTGTCAAAAGATGTATGTATTCGATGTTTGGTTCAAGTTTTCCATGATATCCATTAGATGATAATCAGGTGGCTTTCTTTTGGTGCACTGGGTTAAGGCACCGCCTTCTGTGACCTTCAAACTTCTATTCACTGACACATGAGTGCGCTTGGATGATGGTTTCCTTTCGTATGCGCTTCTTGTTGTTCGCGTAAAGTTGCATACATTTCAACTCTTTTGCTGGTTAATTGTGAGAAAATCTTTAGATCTTCTGAACCTCCGACGCAGTAATTCAATGGATTATTTTCATCTCGTTTAAAAAAGTGCAGTATTATTTGGGCGGAGTAAATGTTTTCACGCATAAAAAGTTGTTGTTATGTACAACACCGTTGTTTGCAATATTTTTCTCAAATTTTGTTTCCTGGTCTTTCAATCTACAGAATAGGACGCTTCTTGCTTGAAACTTTATCCACTTGCAATCGGTTGGTATCCGAGGGAGTAGTTTTGATTGGTTCAAAGGTCGTGAAGAAGAGGAATGGGCTGGATGGGTGCAGCGGCGGCTCTTCTATCCTCTACTCCGCCTGGGTGCTATTCTCCTCTCTGAGGGGCTGTTTTCCCTGGTGTGTGCCGTTCAGAGCGAGGGCTGGCTCCCTCGTTTCGCCCTCGTCCCTCACTCCTTCCTTCTTCCCTCTCTTGCTGGCCCCTTCTCTCGCACCCCTCTCACGCTGCTCACTGGCACTAGCTGGCACGTTTTTTCCCCTTCCCGAATACACATAGTTACGCATAGAGCGAAAGAGGGACGCACCCTGCTCGTGCGAATACTGTTGTCCGCAAAGAGCCACCACTTCCTACTTGTTGTTGTGTACTCCAGTCCTCGATCTCGTCGTCGCGCTCTGGTGCGTTCTTCTTATCAGCCTCTTCCTCTTTGTTGCTATCGTACTCTCATTCTTATCTCGACGGTTTGAGCAAAGTGCTTACGATGCAAATCTCAGCCTGGCCCAATGTTCTCCGACTCGCCAACTTACCTCCTCAATGTCGAATAGCAGTTGATGTCTCGTGTGCCCCTTTCGTTCTTTGCGTTCAGACTTCGTTTTTCGCGGCGAGGTAGCAAATAAACTACCCTGGATGTTGCAGGGAGGATGTCTCCCGAAATGATGAGCAAAGCGGAGGGAACAATAAGAGTCACAAAAGATGACGAACTTCCCGAAGGTCTTAAGAAAGATATCAAGGTATTTATAGCGTAATATTGTCGCGAGCCAACAATTTCTATTATCCCTCCTGAGGCGTAGACGGAGGCGAAAATTCTACCTGTTCACAATGCTCACAATCCGTTTATACGACAATCTCGGTTCTTCGTTTGAAAACTTCGATGAACGAGTACTCATATTTCCATCTTCACAAGATATTATGATGAGAGACAAAGCGGAATATGGTGATAAACACTGTCGACGAACATTAAAATAGATTAAAATTGCTTCGGTTCGCGCCCATAGTCCGACCATCGTTTCAAAAGCGAGATATGCATTGGACCATTATCGGATAGAGCTTCTCGTTGTAACTGTTGTAAATTGGAACTGTCTCCAATATCGGAGAAGACCGGGAATATCTGCAGGAGGAGCAATGCGATGACGAGGATGTCGACGTAGACGTGGAAAGTGATGGAATCGTCAAAACCAAGCCCAGCCTTCTTCCCTCCCCTTGCAACTCCGAGGAGGACGAGGTGAGACTTTCTCCTTGTACCAACATGGGAACATCATTTGACCTCTCAAATACATTGTGGAAACTTTTGCTATGGAAATATGCTGTGCCGTATCAAAAATCATGTGTATGGTTACTGTAATTGGATGACTTTCTGGTGTGGTGTTGTTTAGTTTAGATCTAATCGGACTATATCTGATACTTCTCTTTGACCGTTGACCGGAGGGAGTGCCTTTGATACACATTATTCAAGTTTGTTTACGGAAAGTGGCAATATTGTGGCAGGCTGTGGAAGGAAGGGGCAAGCCGAGGGCGTGGTGGGAGAGATCAAGTAAGGGCAGGAGGCGCAGAGTGCAAGGCCAGTGGAAGGCCGTGCCTGGCACGCACTTATCTCATATCCTGCTTATCATAGGTGTTCTCATGAGTCCTTCTGTTGCGAGAGGGGGAAGACCCCGAGGGTTAATCCTTCTCCTCCATACAACGTCCACACGTAGTCGCTCATAACTCGATGCCAATTAGACTCTCCGTCCAATGACTCGACCACTGTTCGTGGCCTGCATAGAGAGATGTTTCTTCCAGCAGTGGGGTCATGACGAATTGTGGCAGCAGGGGGCCTTGCTCTATATATTTGTCTTGTGCGTGTCTCTGATAAGGCCCTCGGCTTGGCCACGCGGGCAACTCTCCTCTACGCGTACATTTTGCGATTAGGAATTACGCGGCCCTTTTAAACGTCTTCCCCTTCTCCCTTTGAGGAGTGCCTTGATCGCGTGCCATCGTTGACTGCAATGGCAACTGCCTCCACTCCCCTTCCTCCCCTCTCAGTCCCATGCCCTTCCTCGACATTCCACAGCCAATCAGCCACTCCATGTCTCCATGAATTGTACCTCGCATTGACGACATGTATTGAAAAGGCGGCGATTGATGGCCCTACAGTATGATTGGATGAAGGGGGTGATTTAGTGTCCCCTTGCCCCTGAATCTGGTTGCCGTTCTCCGTCTCTTCGACCTTTTCGCCGTCCCCGGCAGACGAGGCAACGGAATTCGGCAGCATCGGGGCAAGATGGATGCGCCCTCTCATCATGCTTCTTCTTCTCTTTTCTCTGTTACTGCACTGAGGCCAGGGACCGGGCCAGTTGCCCTATCTGCTCCCCGCCCTCTTCCCCCACTCTCAGTCCTACTTGCCATCCTCCCCGCCCGATCCCGTCGGATACATCAGTCATGATCTCCTTGTTACTGACTGCTTGGACTGTCTTGCCGCCTTTGAGACAGCCCTTGCTCCTCCTCCTCCTCGCCCACACGAGGACTGGTCACGAGGGAAATGCAACAATATCTGTTGTCGTGATCTGTAGTCCTGCCTGGTCCATCGTCCCCGGAAGAGTCTCACGTTGTTTACTGGTCACTCGTGCCGGGCAGTCCTTTGCCTCGTCCATTCTCCTTGCAGCACTTCTCGTCTCCTGTGTGTGATCGTCTCTTCCCTCCTCTTCCCCCTTCCTCCCTCCCTCCCCTCGCGCCCCTCGTCTCTTCGGATGGGAGCATCCGCGTACAGCAGCTGTTCGCCCATAGTCCTCCCCTCGCTGCAGAACGTAGAGGGAATGACTGAGAGTGGCTCGAACTTGGGGGACGAGACGAGGGATGGGAGGAACTATTTTGATCCTCTGCCATGGCCCCATTCACAAGGCATCGCTCTCATTAATGACGTACTCATCCACGGTTACCAGCTGAGAGAAATGATTATACAGCAATTGTGTGTTATGATAAGCGAAGAAGAAACGGCAATGGGGAGAGAGCCTTGTCCTCTGCCGATGAGTCTGTTATCGGATGGGTTTGCCCGGTTTACGTGGAATAGTCGCATCGAGGGTGCATCTGCCTTTGTGGTGGCCTCTGCATTTCCCTTGCCGTGCTTAACCTCCCCCGTGTTTATTCCTCGATCACTTCTCTGTTTATCTGTCGACAGTGTCACTCCCAAGTACAGCCTCATCAAGGCTGGGGCATATCTCTTTCCACGCCTGCCGTCTAGCCATCGTCGCTCCCCGTGGTCTAATATGGTAGGGGGGAAGCCGTCGTCCTTTCGCGAGCACTGTTCAGTTGGCGCGGCTTCCGTCCTCTTCTGCAATGCATCTGTGCATTGTGTGAGGCAAAGGGCATTCCCTGAACCGAGGTGCCAGAAAGCAGTCCAATTTGTACCATTCTCTCTTTTCCCACCACACTCGCGATTACTTTGAATATGAAATTGGAGAGCTTTCGATGGGCAATTTCATCTCATCAATATTGCGCCACACGCTATTCCAAATGTGATTCACGGGGTTATTCGAGGACATTGACCATCTGGACGCCTCATAATTCGAAATCAGAACGACGGACGTTGATTTTCGCATTCTCGATTCTGGACCTGCAATAGGAGGTTCAACTGGTTGCCATTGATTCACTGACGTCCACATATCATGGACACCTTACTCATTCGATCAGTAAATGTGATTTTTTCGCATTCATATCTTTGGTTGATGGCGAAAATCGATGGTTGATCGAGGGTGAGAGCACTCTTAAACATACCCTTCCCTTCTCCCGCTGCCCCCACCACTTCGGCCCTTCTTATCGTTATCAGATAGGCAGTGACACTCTTGAAATACTTCGGTACTTTCTGCCCAGTATCTCGAGGGAATCGACTGTTAATGAATTTAGAATGAAAAGCAGACGCAGTGGATATAGGGCGAGTGCCACAGTGACGTGCTTACTCAGTGGTGGTGGACAAATCCCGGGTGGTTGTTCACCCGGCCCCCCGCCGCCTCTTCCTCCTCCATTACCCGTCCACCTGATCGTCTCTCACCGTTCCTCCAGACTCTCCTCCCTCTCCCTCTCTGCTCCCTCCTGTTTTGACGTCCTCCCTCCTCGGGGCCTCCCTCATTCCTGGTGTTGACGGTGAAAAGTACAGGAGTCCTTTGGGTGGCGGCCTCCCCCTCGACTGGGGGCGCGACGGTCCCTCGCTGCCTCCCCTACCAGTTGTCTCTCTGGGGGACGGTCCGTGGTCGGGCGTCTCGTCGTCGGCTGCCCTCTCTCGCCGCCTCCGCCTTCCTCCCCTTCCCCCTCCCCCTCTCCCCCTCCTCCTCCTCCTCCCTCTCTCCATCCACTATCCACTACCATCACCAGGCCACCAGTACTCACTTCCGTTCCCCTGCCATCGTCGTGGAGGAGTTCTGTCCCCCCTCGCCCTGTCGTCCTTCTCCTCCCCCTTGGGGATCTTCCCGGGGTCGGCCCCTCTGGGAGGTCCCCTCCAAGTGGACACCGGCGCCCTCCACCGCGGTCCCCTGCCGCCTACCATGCTATACCAGGACATCTATCGGATATACGTAAGTGTCTCCCTTGTGCCATTGGCGGGATGGCTAATCGATGTGACCGTCGACCACCTTACTGTACTCTTCATTGGCGTCGGGAGCATGTTTTCCATAGTGGGAATGGGACGAGGAAGAGGGGAGAGGGGTCGGCAAGGAGTGCCACTGGAAGGGCCGTGGTTATTTTGAAGGACTACGCATGGCGTACCGCGAAAACACTCGCCCCTCCAGAGAGGGCAGCCGCCATTCTGATGAGGGACGGCGCTCATTTTGATTCCCTTTTCACGCGCTTCCATCTTTTCTTGTGGAGGGAAGTGATCAGTCCCCTTGTCGATCGATGCCTCCTCGGCGACTGCTGTTCTTAACACCCATGGAGACAATCGCATCTCCATCCATCCCACTTCCCCTCCCTCTCTCTCTCTACTACTTCCCAGTCGCTCTCCGTCACACTCTTCTCTCTCTTGTGTTACCTCCTTTCTCTTACAGTAGTCCGTGTGTCCGAGGCTGAGCCTCATTTGATGGGTATTCGTGGTGGTATTCGTGTGGCCTCTCATCTCGACAGGGCTGCCCAAGGGCTCCCTTCCTCCTTCTCTTCGTTTTCCACGGCCTCCCCTCAGTTGTTTTGGACGGTGTCCCGTTCGGAGGCTGCGTGGTGTTCCAACTGTGTTGATGTTTTTGCTTCTAGACCGTGAGCTTGCCCGCTGTCCCCTCCCTTCTTCCCCATTCATTCAGATCCTTTTTCCCCTCTTCTCGCTCTGTCCTTCCCTCTCCTCGGGGACCGAAGCTCCAGCTCCAGAGCAAATGTGAAAAGCAGAAAGAAAAGGAAACATTCATGGCAAAGGGCGATGATAATGGAAATAAAACAAAGGGGGTGAGGGGGGGAGGAGGGGCAGTGACGTCGTGACAATGCTTCCCACCCCTCGGGTCGCGAGACAGCGACGGACGGAACGGCAATCAGTGCCTGTCCTTTGGCCGAGGCAAGTACCGTAGTCCTTTGGGCCGTCGTCCCTCTCTCCCCTCCCTTCCCTCTCTCGCCCCCCTCGCCCTCTCCCCATTGGCCAGTCGCCCTCTCGGCCAGGAGTGCACTCTCCTTCTGTATCCTCCCACTCCCATGGACACTGCCACCTGACCCTCGATCTCCCGCCTCCCACACTGTAGACAACCATGTAGACAATCATCACTCTACATCTGAATAGTTGAAACAAGTGTGCTCATGCCCTTTCCAGGTGTCTAGTATGTGATTGGAGGAGCAGTCTCTTGGACGTGTTCTCGGGTGTGGGGACGGTCCCCTTGATGGTTGTTGCTTCGTTCCTTCCACTCGGAAGGGGGATCGATCGGAGTCCGTGGGTTGTTTTGGCCGTGTGCCGTGAGGAGTCCTGCTGTACCATAGACCGAGAGCCTGTGAGGGAGGAGAGGAAGGGAGAGTTCCCCTCTTCCTTCCCCCGCTCCCTCCCCACGCCGTGGGCGCAGCCAATCGAGGTCTTTATGACGCCAGCACAAATCGGCGAGCAAGCAAAAGGAGGAGAGGGTATCAATTCGTGCTCCACTCGAAAACGAGAAGAAGTCACCGCACTCCTAAGAAAATGTTCCGAGTCCCGATACAATTCTAAATGTGTATCCCTCGAAGCAGAATGAGGATTGAGTTGGACGGGGAAAGTGATTGCTCGGGAGGAGAAGTGTTCGTTCTGAAGGGCAGTGCTCTAATGCATTGCGCCCTTCGATCGGAGAAGGCGACGGCGGCTAATTCTTTCTCCCGTCGTGGTCCTTTCCTCCCAAGTGTCGATCGTTGAGATCTTCGAAATTCACGTGGTTATTGAGCATTTCCATCTATAGACAATATATGCATCTATCGTCGATTCTGGGAAGGTTGACATGGGTGATGGTTGGTTAACTCGTTGATCTCCTCTGGACGTTGCCTGTAGAGCAGGAGTGGACAATCTCGCAATCAGGTCCTTTCCCTCCTCCACGCCGTTCAAATAATAACAATCAGTGGTGGCGGGTGTAGCTGGATTCGTAGAATATGCCCGTCTTGGCCGCCTGTTCTCTTGCCATCACGGTGGCCGTTCCCTGTACACACTCTTGTATGAGGCGTCGACGACAATGAGAATTATTGGCTGTGGCAGATAGTGTGTGCCTCCCATATGAGCTGGAGCCTCGATTGTTGCTTCCACGCCCCCATTCATAATGGACTCCATCTACATACAGTACGCCACTCTTCGTAGTTGTCCCTCTCGTCATGTGGTGGAATCTCTTCCGATGAGTGGCCGAGTCCTGGTTGTATCTGTTGTGTTGTGTGGTGTTTCGTCCCCCTCGTCTACGTTCTGTGAATGCTCGTGGAGGAGTATTACTCCGTGGCCGTCCATGAGGCCCGTTGGTCGCTTACAGAACAGTGGGAGAGCGGGAAGGGAGTGATGTCGTGTCCTCCCTTCCCCTACAGTCCCTCCCCTCGTCCTCGGGAGGGGACGAGGGGAGGAAGGGGAGTAGTTGTTTTCGAGTCCTGTCCCCCTCGCGTTCGTCCCACTGCCCGTCCTCGTCCTCCTTCTCAGCAACGACGAAGTAGCAGCGTGGCGTGTGTGACTGGGGGAGAAGGGAGGGAGGGGGAGGGGGAGGAGAGGCAGAGCCCCCCGCCTCCCTCTCTGATCTCGTCCCCCTCGGGGGCAGGGGCGGCCTGGCCGACGAGGCGCAGAGTCCGCCATTCTTTGTTGACGGCTAGGGCATGGTGGCTGTGGAGGCATACGCAGACTACGTCTGAAGAACTCCTTCCTCCTTCTTCCCCCTTCGTCCCCCAATCCTCTTTTACTCCGCCGAACTCGGCCCATTTGTTGGCCTTACCAAAGCATCGCAACCATTCCCTTCACCATCATCATGCCACTGTTTCATCGTGAGTGCGTGTCCTCGTGGTGTCCCTCCTGTCCTTCCTTCTGTCCCCTCATCTTTTCTTTCGTGACTTCTTCCACAGGCATCGTCATCCTCGTTGGGATTCTGTTTACTCTGATTGCCCTTGGGCCGGTTGCCTTGCATGGACTCGTCCAGCAGTCGGCAGCTCTCTCCCCTCAAGGCCTCCCCTCGAGAGTACAGTACCCGAGCCACGCGCCCGCCTCCCTCCCTGTTTTGATGCAGGCTCCCCCTCCCAGTTCTGCTTATGTAGTCGCTGCCTGTTGTAGGACAGAGAACTGTAGAGAGAGAAAGGCTGCGTGGAGGGGGGAGGTCCCCCTCCTCCCCTTCCGTCGTCAATTCTTCACCAGTACTTCTCCATCTCTCCCCTCCCCTATCACTGACTTTCTTCTCCTCTCGATCTGAACTGTTTCCTCTCCTCGTCTCCTCTTCCCCTCCCTCGACCATCTCTCTCTCTTCTCCTCTACCGTGTCATAGATCGGGGGAGGGCCACCACTCCCTCCCCTTCCTCTCTGAACTAGGCCAGTACTACTGGAGTAGATGGTACTCGTAGCCTATCGGGGGATCGGCTCCTCCCCCTCTGCAATCTCTCAATCGGCCCCTCTCCTCCCCTCCTTCCTCTCCACCTCCCTCCCCGTCCTTGTCCGAGATGGGCACCGGGAACCGAAAGGCGTTTAGCCTCTCCGCTCAATCATGAACTGACAGCAGAATGGAACTACCGCCGAGGGTCACCGCCACTCGTTCACTTTACCTTCTCCCTTGCACAAGGTTATGGAAAGCTCAGAGTACGGAGAACGACGTTAGAGAGGGGAGGAGTATCATCACTTGTTGTTCTCTTGATGACTGTTGAACCGATGGGCACCGTTTAGGTTGTCCACTTCAAGGACGGGGGGAGGGGGGGGGG
>JACMIG010003055.1:0-13221 GCA_014805385.1 Levipalatum texanum | reverse complement strand
GTTTTAGTGCCCTAGACCTCGGAGGGACGGGGGGTGCGGGGGAGCGGCTTGAGGTCAATCTCATCTTTCTCCGCATCCACCTCGGGTAGCTGTGACACGAAAGGCCAGAAGGGATCCGCCTGCTCGAAGGCCCAGATCCTGAAAATGTAGTTTGAACACAGTCACCTAATAAAGAATTGAGGTTATTATAAGCCTGAGTGTGCTTTTGTATGGCAAATGGAAAGACGCCAGACCTTTGAGGTCGGATTCTGCTAAAACTACCGTCTACAATAGCGGTCCTTTCTGGCTCTACACCGTCCATTGAAAACGGGGGCCTTCTCGTCATCACTCGTTTTTCATCTTCATTCCCCTACTATTAACAAATCGCAACGTCTGTCTGAGTCTCTATGAGTCTGTCAGTGAGTCCGTAACGCTCCAATTTTCTATAGAATCCGGCCAATTTGGGCATCCGGGACCTTGACCTACCCCCCCCTAAGTCGACCTCGGGAAGACGATTCCGCATATTCCCGAGGTCCGTAAATTCCGGGAAATGGTACTTTCCGGAACCGGATTTTACGGAATCGGCCAAATTAGCCCAAATTGGGTGTCAATCGACTCGGCACGATGTGGCAAGAATCACAATAATGTTTTTAACGTGTTTTGACAAGTTTGAACGTGTTAAAACACGTCAAAACATGTTTTTAATGTCCAAACCAAAAATGCTCAAATCGCTCCCAAACCACACAGGAACATGTTAAAACATGTTTTTGACACGTAAAAAGACATAGATTCCGCGCGCGACCCCAAACGGCAAGCACCCGGGGGTGCGAAGCGCCGCCGGCCGGGGGGTTTGGGGGGGCGAAGCCCCCTCAAATAGCGGAGCGTAGCTCCGCTAGTTGAAACTTAGAAGACTTTAGCTGGCAACTCGAAATGTTTCCCTTACCATCCCTTGATGGCTCGATCGAAGCAGCAGAGGAAGAAGATGACCCAGAGGACGAAGAAGCAGCAGATGAGGATGATCACAACCGTGAAGCCGTCCATGACGTGAGAACTTGGAGAACTGGAACTCTTCTGAAATTCGTCCGATTTCCAGGTGAAATAGCCCGACAGCTGTTTCACTGAGAACTACACCAACGCTAAAGAGCGCGTTTAAACTCGAATGTGGGCGGTCTACTTAATTCTGGCGGAGATAAATAAGAGAATTCTATTAGACAGCACTATCGTCGTTTCTAAACTACCTCACTGAGGAACATGCTTGAGAATCCGGCTATTAAATAAAGTGAATTCGAATGATAATTGGCTTCTCGTAATGCGGACTCTAATTAATGCCAGGCCGAAGACCAATTGAGACCAACGGAACCTCTCATTTCGCCCCGGTATTCTCCCACTTTCTTTTTTTTTATGTGTCCAAACGCCACCTTTTACGGGTGCACCTGTGAGAAATTTGTGCCTATTCCGGCATGTCCTTGACGTCGGAAACGTGGGAAACACTTTGGACAGAGTGATGTGAAAATAGCGAATTCACACGGATTGACAGCAGGGATCACAAGAACAACTTCTTTGGGGTTTAATTCTCAACGGAATCTAACGTATATTTAGACAAAGTTCGTTCTAGACGCTCTTGAAATTGCAATCCGATCGGGATTCTCTCTTTGTCTAAAGAAAAGTATGACTTTAGTCCTTAGCCCCAGGCTAAGGACTACACAGTCTCGGAAGCCTCTCAATATGAACGAATATCGAACTCAAGGGAATAAAGAACAACCGTACTAAAGGAGCGCCAGCCTTTCTTTCGAATTCGTTTCCCGCACAATGACTCGGATTCTCGCCGTCTTCAGAAGACTGATTGGCCTGAGCATGCCCTCCAGCTCAGGCCAATCAGTCTTCTGAAGAAGATTTAAAGGATTTCGTGGTGGCTGCCATTTGCTCAGGGCGGTTTGATGTCAGGGAACCTTTGGAAGACATCAATAACATAGCGAAAGAAAGTGAATGAACCTCTAAAGGGCATCCAGCTGAAAAGGGGGCTAACATGGATAGGGGATATGGCCATGGAGTTACAGAAAACTAAGAGCACGAGAACCTAGGACTGTGACGGAGATTCTGTTGAAAAGTTGCTTACAATAAGAAAGAGGAGTGAGGGGAACACTTCGGCGCGAGGTATGTATCATTAGGGATTCTTGTGCATATCACGTTACTTGGCTGCCGAATGCCTGAGCACCCTCCTCGGAATATGGAGTAGGGGAGGCATGTGCTCATAATTGCACTACCACGCGGACACCTTCTAGGAACCTCAACTGGTCCAGGAAAAGAACGATGCCCAGAATACTCCTTTCCGAACTAGGAACTGACTCACAATTATTTCGAACCACAAATCAAGATATTGTGGTGGTCCTACGGACCAGTCATTAGAGGAACGACAATAGAGTGAAAATAAAAAGAACAGCTTTAAGACCCTCCGTATTACGCCTGCTTCGGATGGCAAAACGGAATGTTCTCCGTATCGTTCTTCAACTCAGCTGTAATGATGTATGCACTTCTCTTGTATGAGAAGATCCTAAGGAGCGAAGGACCTCAAAGTTCGAGAGGTCGCCATAAGACCCTCTCTCCCCCTCTCAAGAGGGCAGGGCAGTTCCTTCTTTGAACTTGAAGTCGCCTCGGCCTCTTGACGTAAGTGACAGCAAAAAGTTTCCCACCGGGGCTCAACACAGCTATCTACACGATTCCACAATTTGAGAGTGCGATTCATTCCGCTCTCGCAGTTCTTTCCCATGGACCCCCTTCAGGTGCTCCGAAACTACGGTAACTCGTTTAAAATTTCCTGAAAACTTCGGTTGTGTTGTTAAGAATCGAAAGAGATACCAATGCAAGGTATTTGATTCAGATGGCTATCCAGTTGGACTTTCTGTCGAGTTCATCGCGACATTTTTCCTTATCATAGCAGCTGCGAGAATGGAACGAGGTAGATTTTGACATATTTATTAGAATAATAATTTTACCCTTTCAGCGTTGAGCAAGCCTCTCTTCCTAACATTGACTGGCCATCTCACCGCTGCGTTTTCCATAGGACTCATTGCACAGTTATTCGGCCAAACTGCTTCTACGGAAACGTGAGAAGACACCTTTTATCTTTAAGACAAGTCTTTAAAGGTCGACAGTCCTGTTTGCCATTCGCAAGGGGTTCTGCCAAGGCGCTCATTTGATTACGTTTTATGGAGCATCTATAATTATTCTGGGATCCACCGAACAAGCCTTCAGATATCGGAACAACTGGTAAGTGTATGATTGATGAAGCTTCATAACAGAAATAATCGGGTTTTCAGAATCCATCCTCGAATATTTGTCGTCTATCCATTTGTCTAATCTCGCACCTGTGAGAGACTACACAAATCGAGAGACGCCAGATTTTTAGGATGGATTATCCCAAACCTAAGAAATAAGGATATTTACATTTTCTCAAACTTTACTTCGATAGATAAATCAAAATTATTTTCAAGGCTCGCTCAGTTGGGAAGCTCCGTTCCTCTTTCCGCCCTGGTGACGGTGTCCTGGCTTGGCCCTCTATTACCCGACAACGTCAAAGACATCATGGAATATATCCGCGTTGCCCTTATCTTTCTCGGAATATTCCTACTCCCGTCCAGCCTCGTCTTGGTGAGATATTTCCAGCAGATGTTGGATGCCATCACTTTTTCAGTCCATGCTGCGCTTGAGAATCGCATGGAGGCAGCGGTTGAAAAACCTGGCGTACCTCTATCCCACGTACTTGTACACGGCAGTATCCCTCGGGGGTGAGCACAAGGACTAAAGGACTCTGATATGTAATGCCATTGACTATACAATGACCACATAATATCACAAAAACCATGATTACGAAGTGACAGAAAAACATCATTATAGTACCGGCAGTATTTTTCGTAGTCAGCAAGCTCCGTGGACTGGAGGACGGTTCGATGGTCAGTGAAGAATTAGTAACTAAACTACAAACGGTGTTTCAGGCTCTTTTCCTTCCTCACACTCTTCTTCCATGCGTTGTTCTCGTATCCTCTCTCGCCCTCAACATTCCGTTCCGGAATGTCTGGAAGCGCAAGAAGACCGTCGCTCAATACTCCCACCCAAGTATCTTCGTCTCGGAGGTTACGGTAAGACTCCTGCCTTAGACTAAACATAAGACTAGAAAGTGGTTCAGACTGTTCGAACTCGCCGCCTTCCTCGTCGTCTGCCTCCCATAAGAGACAGTCGTTCGACAATGACGTCCATCTCCACGGACGAAGTCAGCGTCAGGATTTAGCCCTGATCGCTCACCTTCCTTACTATTGTCGGCGGAATAGACGTTCCGGGCAATTCGCTCATCGCCCTGCGATCTCTCTCCACTGTTCTCTCGTTTCTCTAACCACCAGACAGCGAGAGAACAGTGAAGAGAGATCGCAGGGCGATGAGCGTACAGTTCGGAACGTTTATTCCGCCGACAATACCTAAGATATCGTTCTGGTATATGAATAGGAGCAATTGTTGAATAAAAGTTCAAGAAAGGCAGATCTCGAAAACAAAAAGTCATACGACTTCCATTTGTTTTACGCGACAATAGTACACGACATCAATGTAAAAGTTCGAGAAAGCCAGACGGAAGCAAAAAGTCATACGGTTTTCTGCATTGTTACGCAACAATAGTAGTTTGA
The DNA here is from genome assembly GCA_014805385.1 of Levipalatum texanum. NCBI lineage: Eukaryota > Metazoa > Nematoda > Chromadorea > Rhabditida > Diplogasteridae > Levipalatum > Levipalatum texanum. Next base: position 8,569 of record JACMIG010003055.1, on the reverse strand, counting down.
CGAAGTTACGATCTCATGAACAGTCGAATTCATATGCCAACAGAGAACCGCTCGAATTATCTACTTACAGTATATCCGAATGCACTCGAAGTTAACCCAGTGTAATTCGGTAGCGAAAAAATGAGCGCTCTGAGTTACATATTTTCCACCAGACCGTCAAATCAGTTCGGCTCTATTCTGTGACCCCACAATATGTTCCATTAGTCTGTCCTTATTAAAATGCAAATCCATCCTCTCGCAACCTATCAAATAGCCGGCGTTGATCACTTGGTGGCCCCGACAGTTCGTGATGTCTTCCAAAGTCGCTCCCGCCGTCGACTTTGTACCTTTTCGCAAGCAATCCGAGGCTACTCCTAAGACTCCATTGTTTTCTTTGCATTCCCATCGTCTAAGGATATGCTTGCTGATGATGCTGGGGCTGTTCGTGGGCAGCGCCAACAGAATGACGTTGAGTAAGTGATATTGTTCGAATTCAGAGGTTTCACAACTATTACAGACTATTTAAAGGCCGATATTGTAGCAATCTTAGGTGTTTTGGGGCATCACAGAATCGTCTTCGGCGTCCATTCTCAACGTTTTCACACAGGCACTGGCATCGTCTGCATGGTTAACTCCACCGCGTTCAAAACCGCGGAGAACAACGAAAAAAACGAAACGCGATCGTGCAACCGATATGATGAAGATTCGGAGGAGATGCCTGTCCAGGTAGCTTTGTTTACTGTATATTGATGAACAAACGTATTTTGAAACTTCGTCGATAATCTCTACAGATTATATTATTACCTACGTTCAGGGCGACTTAATGTGGAGTCCACCGGAGGTGGCCTTGATGTTGTCGTCATCTTTCTATGGAAGCTGTGCCACAACTCTCTTCTCAGGGGCACTTGCAGACTATTTCGGGGCAACACGAGTACTCACAGGTCTCGTCCTCTCTCCTCAAGATAAGCTAAATTTATTTCCAGTTGCTCTCTCGACGTCAGCATTTCTCACGGTCTTGGTGCCTCTTCTTGCAAGAGTTTCGTATGGAGCACTCATGGGTTCGCGCGTTCTCATCGGCATGGGAGAGGTATTTTGGAGTTACAAGGGAGTTCGCACCATAGAGAACGTATTCTTCCCAGCCCTTGGGGTAGAGAACAATCTAGTCAAATACAGTTCCAAATTGGTTTCCACTTTGCACTTAAACATGATCCTCTTCGAAATGTTCTATACTCGAGGGAGTTAGAAATCAGAAAAAAGAGAAATGGGATCCCCATAACTATTCTCCTTTGAATCTACGACAATAAATTTCACCAAATCAAAAAGTCACATCAACCCTCGGTCGCATCTCCGCAAACAAGTGACACAACATGGTAATATCTACGCGAGAATAAATTGGGGAGTGATCTTGTGGGGTGGCGATTGGATGGGGGATGAACTGAATGAACTTCTCGAAACATCACACATCTCCCCATTTGCAGAGCCTGCTGATTCCCGCGATCAACTGCATGGCCACGTATTGGTTTCCGAAGTCCGAAAAGTCGACCTTGGCCTCGCTGTATACGTCGGGGTTCCAGGTCATGTTCTGTTGGGGGAAAACAGTTCTGGTGGAAACAGTAGAAAATCTCTTGAGACACTAACCAAACATCTGCTGGAGACTTCTGACTATGATTGGCGAACCAAACGCGTCTAAATTCGTGTTCCGTCCGCCTGTTCCGTTTGAAAATAGAGTTCTCGCGTCGTCTGGCTGCTGGGGAGCATTTCGCACTTAGGCGCGAAGTGAAGACGTTTGGCTCGCCGATAATGGAGGCTTCTGACCAGTGCAACCTAAGCGGTTATCTTTGGAAATCCTTAAAATTTTCAGCTGGCGGCTGCTATTGGATCCCTGCTTTCCGCCGAACTCTGCAGATCAGCAGCTGGATGGCCGTCCATCTTCTATACATTCGGTAGATAGAGCAATGAAAAATTCACATGAACAATAATCGCACAGGATCGATAGCCGCGGTCTTCACAGTCGTCTTCACCATCTTCGCCAGTGAAACTCCGGCGCATTCTCGGTGGACTTCCGTAAAGGAAAAGGCTTTCCTGGCTGCCACGATTCCGGATGTGGGTAAGGTAAGTCTTCGAACCTATTCGGATTTGTTAAGAAAACGCAAGTTTATGTTTTTGCTGAAGTTGAATCCAGTTTTAGAAACCCTCTCTCCTGAATTCTCCGTGGAAAGCGATCCTGACATCGCCGCCTCTTCATTCCATCATGCTGTGCTCGTTCGCCTTTGGATACTCATCAGCAACTCTTATGGTATTTTTTTAATGAAAAAGACTGGGTCTCAATTTTTAGATTTCATCTGTGTTCAGAAATATGTATAGGCTCAAGATTAATTTCGAAATTCGACTTTTTGATCGCTAGCATATCAAAATTATGCTCGCTCAATAATATGTTTTTTCAGGCCTACCTCCCCATGTACCTCAAGGAGCACCTGTCTCTTCCTGTGCGAACGGTAAAAATTTCTTTCCAATATTTGCTATTCCACTATTTCCCTTACAGATTGGACAGTACACCCTGGCTACATTTGTATCGCAGATTGTTGCCAAGAATGTCTGTGGTCCTCTGTGTGACTACGTAGCGCGGAGAGAGCTCGTGTCCCTCAATGTCGCTACGAAGGTTGCACAATCACTTGGTATGAGTTCTTGCTTCTATGACGAGCCAACATGCTTCTTCAATGTCGTAGTCAGTCCAAAAGAGCAAATAACGATCGCTTCAACGTCCAATGGAATCTGAATTTGAATACTTACCTGATTGATTAAATTAATCACGTTTTAGGCTCCTTCGGAGGCGCTATCTGCCTCGTCATTCTTGCTTTCGCTCCATCATGTGAGCATCCCGAATACGCGCTCTATGTCCTCATTTGTTTCGGTTAGTACCCCTCACTCCATCCATCCTTCTCCCATGACTCCATTAATTCCTCAGGCGTGGGCTCCGCTGGCGCCGTAAATGGTTTCTATACGAGTGTGCTCACTATAGCGCCAAGGTACACGGGTAAGACAGATACATATCGGGAAGAGCTTTGGCTAATATTCAGGAACCGTCTCATCAGTCTCGATGATCTTCAGTATGATGGCGGCCGTGTCTTCGTCTGTAATCGTGACCTCACTGACTTCACTGGTTTGAACTGGTATATTTCCTGAGTTTAACAACCATTTTAAGAACTCCCCCCATAAGTGGCTGCTGGTCTTCGGCTCGGCCTCGCTGTTCCAGCTAATTTGTGGACTACACTTTCTCTTTTACGGATCGAGTAAGTTATTACCTCTGTAATGATCATAAAGCACCTCCCCTGCGTAAAAATACTACTTTTTCAGCCGACATCGTTGAGTGGTCGAAAGAAGAGCCTAGTAAATCACGCGAATTTACGGAGAAGAATAATAACGACAAGGCCTAGTGCCATAACTGTGCTGCTTTGTACCTAGCCATTCTGTGCTCGCCGTATAAAGGTGTCCGGGTAGATCTCCAGTCTCTGAACATACAAAAGTGGCGTCTAATTATCACCTGCGGGGGCCTTCTCCCAAGGTCGACGAAACTCCATCTATGCTGCCGGATTTTATTCTCCGCGACAAGATCAAATCGCATCGCGTAGGCAGTTATTACGCGCGCCGTCGAAGCACGTTGACTGACCGTCTTATTTTCTCCCCTTTTCCTCTGCTATTTTGCTTGCGAAATATGGGATGGTGTCCTGGGAAGCAATGAAATTGGCCGGCGTGCAACGTTTTTGGGCCGATCGTCGAGTGGCACGGAGGTGATCTCTACACGGACTTCTGACTCTCTAGTACTATGCCAACGTTTTTCAGGTCTTGTGATCATAAGGACAGAATGATTAAGTTGTAGCGCCCGGGGGTGTTAACTTTGCGCTCCGCAACGTTCGCATTTCAGAGACACTTTGAGTTTCACACCTAGCGATGTCATAACCCCTGCCGTTCCATAATAATAATATAAAACCTAGAATGAATTCTTTGATATTTATTCTTGAGATTCACCATGCTCGTTCTCATCTTCTCATTCTTGGAAGATGTATAAACAAATCTGCTTTTCAGGATGTCGGATAGCGATTTATTTGTCCCGAAGACTAATGTAACGATTTCTCCGCAAGTAGAATATATCTACGCGTGGCTTTTACGTGGAATGGGAATATGCTCCATTTTTCTATCCATTATAATATTCGCCGTTCTTCTCAAAGGGAGCGGAAAGCAATCTTCATCCCACATCAGAGGAATTGTCACTTTACAAGTAAGCTATTGTAGCATGCCTCGGGATTACCAAAATACCTGCATGAATCAGAATATTTCAGCTCTGCTTTTTGGCGTTTGATTTACATTTCTGCACTACGTTTACGCCTGTATTAACCCTTCCGTTCTTCGGAGCCTACTGCTTGGGACCCCTCTGCACCCTACTAAACATCGACTTTCATGTTCAATTCGTAATGGTCTCGTATCGGTTTTAAGTATTTTAATTATTACAGGTTCTCATGTTGATCATGATGTGTCAGACATTTACATGGTTCTTCATTTGCATTCTTCATAGGCATCAAGCAATTCTTCCTCCCTTCTCAAAGTTGAAAAAGGGACCAACGCCTTTTAAGTAAGATATTTTTCATTCAACTCTACTCATGTTTCAGCATTCTTGGAGGACTTCTCAATATCGTCACTTTATCCGGACCATTATTGTTTGCTCTGTCGAGGCTGACCCAACAAGATATGATCGATAGATTAAAGGTTTGAAACGAATTGGAAGATCAAAGAGAGCCCTACATTCAGGAAGCGTCATACATGGAGTGGCTGACAGAAAAGCCGTGCTGGGTCATCTATTCAATTCCTCTTCGGCCTACTCTATATCAAGGCCTGCTTCTCCTGGTTATATGTGCAGTAAGTTTTAGACTCAATTCAAAGAGGACACATCATTTGATTTTCGGGTTTCAAAATAATGAGCAGTGTTCAAAACTCTGTACCAGTTCGTCTCTGTAATTCTGACTGCCGATGGGTAGAATTATCGGTCTATCAAACCCGTCCTTTGCACCCACCTAATTGCAAGTACGAAACTCTCTTATAGTCTCTGACCTTGAGGATAACAAGAAAGATCGCTTTTCAAAAGAGAGAAAACTGGGAAGGAACGAGAATTGAGATGGATTTCATAAACACAGTTGCATTTATAGTGATGTCGTGGCAAATGATTATACAGAATTTATTCCAGATCCTGATTACTGTTGGAATCCTGGCCTGCATCGTCGATACAACGCGAACAATTCAATGCAGCGCAGTCAAGAGTAGGAATTCGCAGAAAATAGCTTCCAAGGCAATCAAGATATTATTCGCACAGGTCAGAGAGACATACAATCAGTTTCCAGATCACAATATTTCAGTTTCTTGTCTTCTTTGTCCTGCTATTTCTACCCGTTTTGGTGATTCTCATGCGCCTCTTCTTGGGAATCCAAACGAACCGTGAGTAATTGACGGGTTACTCACTGCGGGTGTAGGCGTACCAACATTGGCCGCCGAGACAAGGCGTAATTACCTAGAACCAAAGAACCAAGGATGTCTGGTATTCTGGTTGCAAGGAGAGGCAGTCTCTGAATAACAAGACATATGGCTCAATAAAACAAGTGCAATTCTTAGTTCCTTGAATCTAGGAAGGCAGCTGCTTAGTAAAACGAGGCACAAACGAGAGAAAACAATCCTATTTCGAACGCCAAAGGACACAACTATATTCGATGCTCAAAACTCATAATATTTCACTCCTAAGCGCGTTTCTATCTTCCCAAACGGAGTGAGAAGCAATTGAAATTTGAGAGACTGGTTGGATAGGAACGCTTTTTGCATGGGTATGAGAACGATAAATACACAATATTTACAGCCTATCCATTATAGTGATCTTCATCATCGCTCTGACCGTCTTCGGATCGCACTCGCTGGCCAACAACATCTTCGTCCTGCTCTTCAACGCCCAATACCGAAAGACAGTCTTGAGGAAAGCGGAGATTTCGATGCTCTTTCACCTCATGAAGAGGGTTTCCTTTCCTCGCGAACGGCCGACGGCCTCTAATATGTCACCGTTGTAAAGACTGCATTCCTCGAATGAAAGCTTTATTTCGATAGTGATAAATCACACTTCGTCCACAGCCGTCAAACTTTCGCGGAGTGGAGTATGCTCCGTCGCGTCTTGATCGTTTCTTAAAAGATAATTGTATGTTGCACCCGCGAGACAAAAGATTCTCGAGTGTTCAGCGAGGGTCAGCGAGGTGGAATAAACGTTCAGGACAATTCGCTCATCGCCCAACGATCTCTCTCCACTGTACTCTCGTTGTATGGCGGTTAGAGAAACGAGAGAACCGTGGAGATGGTAGCGCGACGAGCGTAGGTCCCGGAACGTTTATTCCGCCGACTATACGCACCTGTTCCCAGGCCGGCTCGTCCACACTGCGTAGATCCAAACGCCAATAATGAGGCATAAAAGAAAAGTCGAGAAGAACAAGTAGCACGACAGGAAAATAGCGGATAAGAGGTCGGTGGCATCGGTCGCATTGGTAAGAATAGCAATATCCGGATGCATTGGCGGGATAAGGTCGTGCAATTGGACGGGAGCTGCCGTCTACGCCCTCTTGGACGACATCTTCATTTATCACCAGCGAGATTGGAACCATGCAATCTCCGACGGTATTGCAAGCATGTCGCGAATCCAAAGGGGAATTATTGTAGTCAGAGGATGCCCTGAATATATGCAACGGACCCGGAGACTCGTTAGGAAGTACACGCGTTGTCTGAGAAGCTACATCGTGTGAACTGGACTATTCTAGCATTTCCAAACGCATCAATTATGTGCGAACCAAACGCTGCTTATTTCGCGTTCCTTTCGTCCTCTTCTCTATCTATCGAAAACGGGGGATTTTCTCGTCGTCTGGCAGGTTAGAGACAATGGAGAGGAAGAGGGAAACTAATTGCAAAAATTAAGACGAATTTTATTCGCCGATTTAAATATTTAGCTGTCTGGATTTGCATGGAGAGGGGGTAGATATTCAAGGTACGAAGTGCAAGATACATTTAACTGTCATAATAATTCAAGGCCTTTATTATAGTCTGCACTTCAAACGCGTTCAATCGTTGAGAGGGAAAGTCTGCTGGAGCGGCGACTGACGTCCTGAAACAGAACAATGTATAGTGGATACTTAATTGTAATTCTTACATTTCGGGGATTCGTTCGTAGGTGAGAGCGAAGATCGCAGAGTAGAATTAAAATTCCGATAACGACGATAGCCAGAATGATCAGAGGCAGAACAGGGCTCATGTTGGAGGAATGGGCCCTTGAGGGTGGAGGTGAGGGTGGAGTGAGGGTGGATGATGGATGAATAGCATGTTTTCTTGGAACATGACCCAGATGTTGCATTCATTTATCATGGTCTTTAGATCAATTCTCGAAAGGGATCGAATGTGAGGAAATGCAGTTTTATGCGGAAATAACCGGAGTGCAGGGGGTGGTGGCCGGAAGAGTCTCTGATAGATCGGGCGTGCATCTGCAGCCAGCGGGGTTGGCTGTGCAATTCTTCTCTGTGATGAACGAACACTGAAGCAAGTCTGCATTTTCAGTATCAACCAGAACCTAGCATGTACTGACAATTAAAACTGCGACACGATCAAGATCTATTTACCTCGAAAATGTAGAGGATCGAAAAGGTGATGAGAGCGAGAACAATGTCGATCAGCACAACGATCATCCACGTTGCCTCAGCAGTAGGCTTGCGAGGCTTGCGCCACGAGGAGAAGTCCATTTCACTCTGTGCCAAAGAGGCGTAAAGAGGCCAGGCCAACGACGTCAATATCCTTTCATTAATCTTCATCCATTTTCAGTGCAATCCCAGATGTGCCTTGCTCGGCTGCCAATCCCGCTCATCCATCCTTTGCAACAATTGAGACATCCAGATTTCAGATGCATATCCAGATTGGCTTGTGCCAGAGAAAGAAGGTACATCGAAAGTTGGAGAAAAGGTGCTTCTGCATTTTAATTCCAACTTTCGAACGATGTACCATTATCTCGAGAGGGCCAAGCTCGTTTGTTTGCTACATGCTCAATCGGAAATCTGTTTACATATCGTGATTCGGCAAAAGGGCTGCGCAGTAAGGACAGGTGTCTGTACGCGAATTCTAGGAAAAATCACATGCCGAAGTTCGCACCGTTGATCTTGCTTTCCCGGTATTGCAATGCAGAATGTTTACAAGACAGGCCAGAAATCAAGTTCAAGGAAATCTGAACGTTTAATTCTCGGGGAATTAAAAGAAAAGGAACGTGTAATCTTCGCATGGTTATGACTAAAAAATGGAGATTATTTTATGAAAAAATGCAGATTAACGTCTTTCATTTCTGTAGATCCTCTTCATTGGGACGGTTTTCGACTTCAGCCCACTATCGAAATGCGAAACCTTCTGAGAATACATCACGGCGAATGTTCCCAATCTACTACTATAAAAAGAGCGTGTTCGTCTGTAACTGCGTGCGTCCGTCACGTTTGTAGTTTGTAGCCTAAACCACCAGGCGTTCCCCGCCGCCGAAGGCGGC
>JACMIG010003054.1:0-13222 GCA_014805385.1 Levipalatum texanum | reverse complement strand
GCACCCAATTTTCTGGCTACTTACTCTTCTAGTCCAGGGGTACCTAGCGCACCATCCCGCTTTGGTAGGTCAGAACGCCGGTTGTGAAACTTCCCTTGTCAGTCATGCGGTCTTAGCATACAGTGCCAACATGAGATACAAATGGATTATTTGCTAAACACTATCACGGCGAATATTTTTGAAATTTACCTCCATCCTCCACCATTCGGCATCACTCGCAGGCGTTCCCGCTTGCCCACTTCGAGAGTGTTGTAGACGGAGCTGGCAGCACAAGAGTGGGAGGTGAAGGCCCACACTGCTGTTTCGAATTGATCCACCTCCAGTGGAGCGGCCGCATCGGATATTGAACTCCGCGTTCGCCTAGTGGCCATTCTACAAGATGGGGGAAACTGGCGAAAAAGGAATCCTTTATAGTTAGAGCAACAGAATGCAGAGATGGAGAACGGCCGAGTGTAATGAAATTCGTAAGACGCAGCACGGACCAAATGTTTAGTCATCGCGTATCTCCCTTGCCCAACTCTCTCGCATCAATTCAATGCAGAAATCGAAAGGTGATCGACAGAGGGTATAAGTTAGCGCACAGATGTTATCGGAGATCCAAACGCATCTAAATAATATCGTGTTCCCGTCCCGCTGTTCTCACTCCATTGAAAGAGAGGTTTCTCTCGTTGTCTGACAGGGTAGACTACAGAGAGAGAGAGAGAGAGTTTGGCACTTCGGCACGAAATTAAGACGAGATTGGTTTGCCGCTAATAGATCAAGAGACGCATTCCCCCATGATTCACTCTCGTGGAGGTGTGTGTATTTCACTAACTAACGCAATAAGTATTTCGCAAATGACTAACACAGTGTAACTATTCGCGAGGGGTTTTCCTCCAATCCTTTTGACATTTATTTCCAATATTGTGAAGTGGCAGTACATTAGAGTCATATTATTGGTTCTTGTTCTTGTTTCCAATCTTTCCGTTGGTCGAAGTTATGATGGACACCTCCGAGACGTGGAGAATCCCAGATCCTCTGCAGCAGAGAGCTGCTCGATAGGAAGGAGTCATGGCCACGACGACGACGCACGTGGTGACGGCGTGGATGGACTGCAGGGCCGTCGTCAGCCACACCACCTCTGAAGATGGGACAGATACTTTGTAGTATCGTACTTCCAAAGCGTATAATATAGCCTTCCAGTTCGACTGTTTCCTCTGCATTGAAAACGGGTCTTTTGCGCCCTCGATCTGTTTAGAAACGGTGGTGAGAGTTTCAAAGTTGATGGCATATCACGAGCATTTGCAGACCACTCACCGAACCACTCGAAGCCCGTCACTATGAAAGCGAAGAAAACGGCAATCGGAACGAGGATGAAGGTTCCCGGTATGACAGTCTGCACGGCGCAGTAAATATTGTCACGTGCCCTAATTACCTGATACATCAAGGCGACCGTCATGCGGCGATGAAATTCCCGAGTCTTCGTGCTCATGTAGTCACACTGCGAGTGAAGGACATAGAAAAGATGAACGGCTAGTCCTATCGCAAGAATGGAACAGATCGAAATAACCTGGTAAGAAGGTAAAGTTGAGAATGGTCGGCTTGGTCCTCACCATGGGAACGTAGAAGATGAACATGAGAAAGACGAAGCTTCCGTCCGTCCGGTCGACTGTCCACACTTCCGAACGATTCGTTATCCACAGAAGTTCGGGATAAAGCTCAAAAACAGCATTTCAATGATATTTGTAAGTTGTGAATCATACGTCTTGCAGTTGATCCTTCTCGATTACGTAGCATGGCCATGCGAAGATATAGACGAGTGTAGGGATCAAAACAGACAAAACTAATGCGACGTGCAGAAGCACAAGGGCAACCTGTACTGCGTCGTTTACCACGAAACATTTTATTTTCGAAAACATACCTTTCTTATCTTGAAAGGACTGTTTTCGGGCAGGACAACTTGGTGTCTGTAGATGAAGCTGAAGAGATACGAAATGCCCATGAGAGAGAGAAGACCGAAGTAGATGGCCTAATAGAGAGAACGTTATTTGCGTTATTATTTCGATGTTACGATCTGCGTATGAGCATTCAGGGGAATTAGGTTGAGTAATCCTCGCGTGTATCCCGCATAGTAAGGGAAGATAAAGAAGGGGCGGATAGCCTCGCTCAGCGACAGATCAACCAGGGTCGTCGATGCCTTAGATTGGGCTCGGATGGAACTTCATGCGCCTTACAAGAATGAAGAGAAGGTAGTAGCGGTACACGCGGCTATGCTTGGAGGTCCGAGTCCAGATGAGATACGCTGTTGATGCCGCGAGAATGGCCGTGATTATGCCGACTACGCGGAAGTATGCGCAGATGGTGTCGTCAAGATGAGTCGGTTCCATTCCTGCAGCGATGACTGAAACGGAATTCTATCTCCGGGATTCAAAAGATGCACAATAAACACGAAATTGATCAGACAATTGAATCAGAGCAACGCAAAATAGAACAGAGTGTCTGGAGAACCACGGGATGCGGTCGTAATTGCTTCTGTGTTAGAAAGCATTACAGTAACCCACGACCAATACTTGGTTCTAAATTGGCAATAACATTTCCATGTGGAAAGCTCTGCGTCCTGTCAACCTCGTGTTTTCCAAGAAAGCATACCACTATTGTACCCGCTCAGTACATGATAGTCTTTATTCAGTTTGTTAACAATGCCCGAAAATGGGGGCAGGCTCTTGAGATCTAAACCACGGAAAAACGCTAAAGACAAGATTGTACAACCAGCCATTTGAATTATCTAACATCGAAGAATTTGAACAATGTTTACACGATCAAGAGAACAACTGGTCGAAATGGCAAAGGAGCTTCAGCGAAATCTTCTGGTCTCTGCATCAACGCAAAGAAGACAACGTTCATGACAATGTGCAAGTGTGCAAGAGCAACCAGTCCAGGCAACCGATTCAGCTGGGCTGTGGAAATGTGGAATGCGTTGACAAGAGAGTGTATATCGGAAAACAAATCAACATGGATTCCGATAACACGGATGAGATCAAGAGGAGAATCAAAGCAGGGTGGGAGTTTTTTCACGGTTCAAGACTTTCCTTACTCAAAAGTCGGTCAGTGCTCATGAAACACAAACGAAATATTATGAACGCTTGCATTCTTCCAGCAATGATCTATGGGTCAGAAACCTTGGCTATGCACAAGAATCACAGGAAAATGCTGGTTATGGAACAGAGAAGAATGGAACGAGCATGACTGGAGTTTCACTACTAGAGAAAAAGACCAACAAGTGGCTCCGAGGAGTTACAAAGGTCAAAGATGTGCGATACGAAGCTGGAGTAAGGAAGATGAACATTGCTGTGAAGGTGGTAGGGATGGGGAATTGGTGGGCTACGAAGATGCTGGACTGGTCGCCGGATCCCTATCACAGAAGGAAAATATCAAAACTCTGGATCGACGACTTCAAAGAAGCTGGTGAACGAGAGATAAACCTTGAACCTTGAATGTTTACATTTTTGTCTATTCGAAAGTACACAATCTGAGAGATAGTTCTAGAGAGTTTAGGCAAAAGACGCTTGTGCCGGTGCCTGCTGGCTTTTCCTTTTGGGTGCTGAAGTGAATGAGGATCCGAATACGGAGAGTGCGACTCCGGGCAACACTGCGTTGCTACGGAAGCATTTGAGTCGGAGGGCTTCGCGGTAGGTGGGAGTCATGGCGACGACGACGATGCACGAGAAGATTGCGTGCATCGACTGCATCGCCGTCGCGAACCAGATTATCTCTGCAATAGTGCTGTCAATATCTCAAATGGTGTACATTTCTACTCCGTTCGATCAAATTCCTTGAAACATCATGATTAGCAAGCTATTCCTGTTGGCAAAAATCGTCTTTGCCTCCATAAAATGATTGCTGGCTGCCAAGGGGAGCAATGATGGAGCGGGAACTGAGTGTTCTACATCCCTGGGGCCGCAATAATTGAGGGGCAAAGATGGAAGTCCATCTCTCTGCCCATCCATGATGGATGAGGAAAGATGGACATCCATCTTGCCAGGGGCAATGATGGAAACTCCAAAGATGGATCACCATCTCTCGTCGTTCCGTTGCTCGTGGACAGAAACACGCACCTAAAAGAAAAGAAAGAGTCCTTTCATGGGTATTCGAAGGTGCTGAAAACGATAGTGATGGTGTCGATCTCTAAGCTAAAGTCAACTCCGATAACGTCATGGATTTCGCTGGAAGCTAATGAACGGTTGTACTACGGGACATTCGATGGATCACGCAGGCAACGTCGTCATCGACAACATCAATAATTCACAATATCATCGTTTTCTTCAACTTTAAGAGAAAATCCATCTATCTCGCCGTAGACTTCAGCTTAGACATCGGCACCATCACTATCGTTTTCAGCACTTTCGAAAACCCATTAAACGACTCTTTCTTTTCTTTTAGGTGCGTGTTGATGTCCACGAGCAACGGAACGAGGAAAGATGGAGATCCATCTTTGGAGTTTCCATCATTGCCCATGGCAAGATGGATTTCTATCTTTCCTCATCCATCATGGACGGGCAAGAAAGATGGACTTCCATCTTCGCCCCTGAATCATTGCGGCCCCAGGGATGTGGATCACTCAGTTCCCGCTAAATAATTGATCCCTTCGGGAAAAGCAATGAATAAGCATTATTAGAGAGGAAGAATATTTTTGCCAACACTACAAGCTATGTAGGTGGAATACGGACTACGGATTTTGATCGAGGGCCATTGGATAAGCCTTGAGGATAAAGAAGCTATTGCTTTGTAGTTCATTTCCACCTGCTAGACGTATAATTAGCACAATCATATGAGTTCGAACACGCAGCAAATAGCTGGTGAAATACATTTCCTGGTTGACCCTCGACCTGGTAATAAGTCTTTTTAAAATTCAAAATCGTGTACAGCATTTGGTTGATCCTGGAGCAGGAAATAAGTCTTTTGCCATTGACGTTATTGGTGTATCTTACGGAATACGGTATGTCTTCCTTCCCAATTATCCTCAGTATGCTGTATTTTACGTTGATCGCCCAGTAAGCGATCAAGTCGCATGTTATGGCAGGCAACAACCGTCATGGACTAATTGCTCCGTTCTCTGTGCGCGTGACTCCACAGGCGATTCCTGTGATTTACTCAACCTCTACTTACCGAACCATACGATTCCAGAGATGATGATGGCGAAGAAAACGGCCACCGGGAAGGCGATGAACGTTCCCGGAACAGCCGTCTTAAGAGATCGAGAATCACTCGCTTCCCATGAACTGATTACCTGCCATATGAGGGCCTTGGTCATCCGGCGATGGTATTCGCGGGTCTTCGGACTCATGTGGAAAGTGAGCGAGTGCCGATGAAGGAAGTACAGGATGTGGAGGGCGAGGAAGAAGGCCATGGAGCAAGAGAACGTCATGATCTGTAACGGATTCAGTACTATTAGATTGATACATAAGTTATCGGATACGGGGAATATGCACGGATCATCCATTCTAGGAGAATACATAGATGTCTAAAATCGCATGGTGCAAAATTTTTGGATCTACCTAATTTGCACAAGGGGGCCAGCGCGAAATACATTGGCATGCCGATTTGTAACTATTTTGACTAATACTCTAACCAGAGATCCCCACAGACTTCGGCGGTGGATCACCCCTGCCGGTGGGTTAATTCAAAAAACATTTTTTCATACCAAGTTTGTTGGTTGTCATCTTTTTTACCAATTTAGACCGATTCCGTAAAATCCGGTTCCGGAGAGTAGTTGTCACCAATCCACTTCAACCAACATTTTTCACTCCACCTTGGAAAAATGGCTAACGAGCGATAAAGACTTGAAAGAAAGTTTTGTCCGTAAATTACGGACTTCCAGAACATGAGGAATCGCCATCCCATTGCCGACTTAGTGGGGGTAGGTCAAGGTCCCGCGGCTCTAGGACCACACTATATACACTTTTCAGAACCGAACTTCAAAAATGCCATCGGAAGGCCCTGTCCCAAGATTTATCCAATACCTTAATAATCGCGTTGTTTGTCTGTTACACCTGTGACGTCACCGGCCGGTAAAATTACCCAAGTTTGAGGTTTCGCACTTTCTTTGCACATTTGCTCCTCTTACACCCGTGATCTCACGGCCGCCCGCCTAGGAGGATCACCGAATGTTCCGGAAGCTTCTAGAAAGCTTCCCGAAATTTCACCCACCGGCAGGCGGAACCCACCGCCGAAGGCGGTGGTGTCCGCCTGGTAGCACTACAATGTACTTGTAGTAAATGATTGTACCAGTGGGATGTAGAAGATGTAGAAGAGGAAGATAGGGCTCGCGTGGTCTACGCCCACCACTTTCCAGATGGACGATCGCTCCGCCATCCAGAGAAGTTCGGGCATGTACTGGAAAAATCGTCTTTCTCTGCAGCACCGTCTCGCCTACCGATTCAAGAGCTTCCTTGACCGTGATGTTGTAGGCGCGCCAGCCGAAGAAATAGACGGCCGTTGGGATGAAGGCGACGATGACGAAGATGACGTGGTACCTCACCAGGCGACCCTACGAAGTAGTAGCATCCTGTCATGGAGAAACAAGGAGTGCCATACCTCGTTGAGCTTGAACTTGCTGTGGTCCGGCATGACCTGCTGATGGCGGTAGACGAAGGTGAACAGGTACGAGAGGCACATCAGAGAGAGGAAGGTGAAGTAAAGGGCCTGCAATTTAAGAAATCATTCATTACAGACCATGGAATGCCGTACATTCTGGGTGTGAGATTCGAGAGAAAAGTAGTTGAGGAATCCGTGGTTGTACGCTCCGAAGATGGGGAAGATGAAGAAGGGGCGGACTGCTTCGCTGAGGGCGAGATCGACGAGGGTCGTCGACACCTGAGAGAAAGAGGCCATCTTGGATGAGTCAAGGGAGACACGAACCAGGATGGACAGGAGGTAGTAGCGGTAGACGGAGCTGACACGAAGCGTCTTTTTCCAGACCAGGTACGCCGTCGTTCCTGAATCACAGAAATGGATCAACGTAATTCTTTGACTTACCCGAAATGATCGTAGTCGTGATGCCGATGAATCGATAGAACTTGTTGATGCTGTCGTCGAAGTGGCTCGGCTCGGCTGCCTCGTCGACTACGGTAATCTTACCGATGCTTGGGAGGTAGTGGAGTATCTGAAGGGGGGTTCGTAGAGGGGTGGGGGTGGGGGCGTGTACCATGCCGACGAGGTTGCACATGAACTCGTGGGTGCGGAGGCATTTGAGGTCGAGGGGGAAGCACATGGCGAGGAGGTTCCAGAGAGGGATTGCATCTGCATTATAAACCCTCTCGGATAACTACCGACTGGGGGCAGTCGGTCTTTATCTCGTGGCGGCAGCTGACAACACGACGCATCTCGGGGTTCTGTAATGCCCGGATACACGTTACACACGTCAAGGATCTCGTGTAAATTGCGTGTTGGAAGTTCCCAAGAGCGTATTTCCAAGCTCCGTTCGGATTGTTGTTGTCGCGGTACCCATCCTTTGCAATTTCGCTTGCGTCAACGACAATGACCACCTCCATGTAAGCGGCTGATGTCATTCGGTTGGAATTCTTTAACGAGTTGCATGCAAAAACTATAGGATTCCTTTTATAGTCACAAAGAGAACTGAGGCCGTGTCCACTAACAGTTTATCGATAAACCCCGATAAACCCTGTTTATCGTATAGACGCGATGTGGATACACCCTCTGTATGCTAGAGCGCATGCCATTGGTGATATATTGTTGAGGTTGATTGGTGTACGCGATTCATTGAAAATGAATCTGCGTTTGCCCTCCCCCCCAAATGTTTCTAAGAGTTGCACTTTTATTAGGGCTGAATCACAGAAATTCCTGGAAATACGGTTTTCTCCGAGTTGCTCTCGAATGCAATCAAGCACCCGTTGATTGTCGTATCTGCAGCAGACAATCTCTGCTCCCGGTCGGCGAGGTGTGTGAATGGGGGGCAGAATACAATGAATGCATTGATTGCACCCTCAATCCCATGTTTATCACGGCTGTCCACTCGGTCGATTTCACGCCAAATCCCCTTCTCTCCTCTCCATCACTTTCCAACCTCCATAAACCCGCTCCTCGTGTCCTTTTCTAGCGCACAAACGGAGCTTGCCTTGGCAGAGTGTCTGATACGAAGCTTATTGACGAGAACTCAAGAGATGCTGAGTCGCACGGTGTCCTCCCATTCAGTGACGTAATTTTTCTATCTCCCTGACCGTATGAATACCTTTGGGTATTGGACATCGTGTGAGTTAGTAGTCTATGAGCGCTGGACGACCTCGCAATCCGTAAGACTACACCGTTGGGAGAGAGTGCGTGCTTGTTCTCTCTGCTTGCAACCTGTTGCCGGTGTCCGTCAAAGAGTGAGAATGGCAGAGTGTTTGAGTACGGGGCTGCCCCACAATCGATCGTGCCCCCTCCTGCAACGACCATCTCTCCTTTTCTCTCTCCCGTTTGTTGCCCTCGTGACACTATCTCCGATGGCCACTGCTTCTTGATCCCCGCCAGATATGGACGCCTTCCCCTCGCCCTTCCCACACGACCGACATCTTCTGCGGCGAATCGCCGAGGGTTATAGGTGCGTTTACTTTTGTTTGCTCATAATCAGATGCGTTTGGATTGCATTTGCAAGATTCTATCGAAATATTGATTGTTATCTCCCTATTTCTGGGCAACCTCGCTCGAAGAGTAGAAATCATGTACAGCGCGCTCTCTTCAACTATCTCAATCCCCTCGTTTCATGTCCAGTTGAATTACTGCACACATGAAACGAGGATTGAAGAAGTGGATCAAGAGCACTGCGCATTGGTATTGTCGGGGAATGGAAATAAGAAAGCTCCGAAAATAATAGCCAAACTGACCCGCAGCAAATCTTTTTTGCAGCCGCATGTGCCAGGTGCGGCAACTGAGCGAAATTAGCAGCCGCAATGCGCTCGGCCCACTCACCGAGTTCCAGATCAACGAAAGCGGAATTGTGGGTTACCTATGCAAATCAAGTCATTTCTCGGGGAGTAATTTCAGATGCTCCAACGGGCGACGCACGATAACCAAAATATTGCAACCAGAATATTCCTTCCTGCGCTGATGGACTTTGCTGCCGATTGCTTTGACGAATTCCAGTCACTTTCAAAGGAGGAGCGAGTAAGACTAATTTTTCGAAATTTCGAGAATTTTTCGATATTCAGTGGATCGTCATCCACAATTGCTACGAGACGGTTCTATTTCTCGACGGTACCTATCGGGTACAGCGCGACTTCCCAAATCACCCTAATTTGTGAGTACACTATTTTCTTCGAATCAAAGAAAATCTATTATAGATTGTACGGTCATATGACGTCTATAATCGATTCCGACAACATCGACGATTTCTTTGGTAGTCCGAATACTCACACGCCTGATGTTATTCGGTGAGATAATTACAAAATAGAGTTTAGATGTTTCTAACCAATCTATTTTCCTAAAATAGAATTAAAAATTTTCAAGACGATTTTATGGAAAAAAATTTCAGGGAAATGAAGAACAATTTGCGGGAAAGCTCTCTTCACTGCCGAAACTGCGTACGAGGAATCGACACGGAGGAGTACTATGCGATGCTTGGACTCGTACTCTGGAACACCGAAGACAGTTGTCTGACGGAGAACATCGTCAGCATCTTCGAGAAGTATCGGCGGGCCCTTCTGGAAGAGCTTCACTCGTACTACTCGAGTGTGATGGAAGACGAGTATGCAGTGCGGATTGGGCGACTATTCGATGCCATTCGCACTATCAAAGTGAGCTTTTTGTCTACCCTGACTAAATCTTACAATTTAGAATAGTAAAATAGTTGAGTGATACAAATAGTCAAAACGGCAAATAATTGTTTGAAAATCAGTGTAATAAGTAATGATGTTCAGTCGGGCATAACGGATTTCCGTATCGCAATGGAAACGGTGCGCCTTCTGGACGTCGTCGGGGACGACACCTTCATTTGGCACCTCGTACGAACGTGATGTTGTACATATTCAATGATCCTACCTCACATCCTAGCCGACAAACCGCTCAAGGCCCATTTTGACCCGCTCAACAGAATAAACAGTGTATAAGCCTGGTCCCTTATGAGGAGAGTGAGGAGAGAGGGAGAATGGGGAGTGGGGGGTGGAACGTGCAGAGCCGAAGATGCTGTGCATTCCCACCGCCCAATCGGGACGAGGGAGTGGAGGGAGGGTGGAGAGGGGAGGAAGGAGGTGGAAGAGGGAGCGCGAGAGGGTGGGAGACGGAGGGATGCAAAGGAGGGGGGAAGAGGGGACGATCAATGGGTGAGGGCCACTCCACTGCACGTACGCCCTACATCCTTCTCTAGCTGCCTCAGTAGAGAGTGACCACGAGGACGGAGATGGCTGCAGACGAGGAAGGAGATGTGAGTGATTCAAATTTATTTTATTAAATATGATGATAGCAACATTTATGTCCGTTATCTCGGCCAAAAGATTTAGAGATAAGTGTTTTGCTTTTCATTTCGAGCTGTTTCTACCAAGGGTTAAAAATTTGTTTCAACATAGCCTATTATTTTTCAAGCCGCATCATCGCTACTTCAATATTTATCCTTCAGACTCGTGACTGCCTTGTATGTGGCCAGGCCACCGACAGGACTCGCCTCTCAGTCAACGTCTGCAGCTCCTGCACTCTCTTCTACCGACGGGCCCAGAAGAGGAATCGCCCCTTCGACTGCAAGACTGGAGACCACAACTGCGACCTCAAGAATGGTTAGTCCTATCTATCATGAAAGTTCGCCTTATTGTGAGACTTCGCTTCTTCTGAAACTTTCTCCGTTATCGCTAACCAATGTATGATCCAGTGGAGAAATTACAGAACAGCGTGCTAGAAGCGCAGTAAAAGCAGGGATGATTGGACTATCCATCAGAAACGGGCGCCCAGGCGTGCAAGAAGTGCCGATATGCTCGGTTCATCGCAGTGCTCGAGAACGCCTATGATGGACCGGTGGGGAAGAAGACAAGGAAAGAAGAACCCGATACTCTCGATATGCCCGTACTAGAGAGACTCAAGGAGGCGTACACGTTAGTATTTTGTGCTCAAAGTTTTATCAAGCTTGTAATCGTCCCATTCCTTTCAAGCTAATACTATGACATCAGATTGTCGTGCCAGATGCGAACGACCAGCGAAACTGCCATTCTCGAGTCCTCCAAGGAATTCCGCGAAATCTTCGATGGACAGAAAGTGAGTGTTCGAATCTAGTGAGATCCAGAACTGCCCAGAGCCATTCAGAAATTCTACGAGGCGACGTTCGATAAGATCGAGCCCCTATCACGATCCTTGATGTCCGCTCTCTGTCAATTCTGTGCCACAGCCTTTCCTCGCTATGGCAGCTTCTCAAAAGATGAAAAGGTAGCACTTTTCGTTGGTGGCCAGTCATTTTGAACCTTGCAGGATCAAATCGTGAGAAATACGATGGAGGTTTTTCTATTGGTTGAGGCGTCGTTCCAGGCCCTGAAATTCTGCCCGAATGAAGATGACCTGTACGTCCATAATACACTGGGCATTTTTACCGACTCATTTTCAGCCTCTTTACAAGCTACTGCTCCTTCGTACGCAAGAGCAAATTAGATAAGTTCCTTGAAACGCAGAAGGGATGCGAAAAGGAGCATATGATGAAGTGAGCTTCTTTTCTTTTTTCGAATTTTTGACATTTGATGCGTTATAGAGTGCTCTCCTCGTTCATTGAAGAAATGGGAGAATGCAAGAAAGCAATGAAGAAACATGCCATCGATGAAGTCGAGCTCGTTGCCATTTTAGGATTGGAGCTATTCGATGCCGGTTCGTTTTGTCGTTCTGCCCTTTAAACCCTGAATTCATCAGAGAAACCTGGTCTAAGCGAACGGGCTATGAAACGAATGGGCAAGAATCGGAGGAAGCTGTTGACCGACCTCCGTTTTCACTACGATGAGGTCGGAAAGGGCAAGGCTTGCGACGAAAGAATCGGCAACCTCTCCGCACTTTTGCAAGCTCACAGAGTAAGTCAAATGAGTAGCCTGACTATGAACATGCTTTGTGATTCAGGCCAAGGTTCCTGCATTCCGAGAATCCTTTACGCACCGGCTACCTGACGTGATAGATGTGGACAAGTTTGTCTACCAGCTGGCACGATCGTGAAATTAATTTTGCATTCCTTTATGTACTTCTTTAATTTCGTTGCATATCGATTTCTTCTTGCAAGTCTTCGGACGATAAAAATTTTGTTTCCTGCTTGTGGCGCAATATGGTCGTACTGTTTTTTTAGCGATTTTTCTAAATCGGTCAGAGGAATGATGAAAGCAAAGTACACAATGGACGGGAAGAGCTTGGATGTCAATCCCGCAGTTATTGGAAATGAACCAGGAAAATAGGAAAGAAGGATGTTAATAGAGAGCTGAACAACGCAACCAAGCATAGGTAGATAGGACGAGGATGATCCAAGCACCTATGGTTTCGGCTGGTCTTGATTAGGCTCGAAGAGGCACCATTTCGTCCTTGTTAGTTCCTGGCCAGGCCCATCGTTGTGCGATTGCAGCAGTGCTCACACGGCATCCGTTATCTCTTAACGCTTATTTTGTCATCACTTGGTTATTCGAGCACCTTACTTCTCTGAGTCTCTCTTTTTACCCCTTAGCCATTGTATCGAGCGTATAAAAGAGTGCATTTAGCATCATGCGAATCCTTCTTCCGCCGCTTGAAACATTATGTTTATATCCCGTGCCCTCGGTAAGACATCACTAATGCATACCCTATTTTTTCGTATTTTTACAGCTCTCGCGTTCCTGCCTGCGTACGCTTATGCAGCCTGCACCGATAAGGACCTCAAGGTACTACAGGACGTATTACAACTAGACTCCTCTATTTCCAGGCGGTTGATTCTTGCTACGAGCGCTTCATGGCCGACTATGGCCTGCCCACAAGTGAGGGTCCTCCTGGATGATGGGAGATATCTGCGCATTCAGCTAATCTCCTTCCTGCCTACTGGACCTTCCACAACACGCGAACTGCCGCTATCGGCCCCAACCTCGCCAACCAGGTCTTGATCCGGAAGTGAGCCAACTCCCACCCATATCTTGATAGCGGAGTGACTTGAGATACGGCCGCGAACTAACGCGCTGCCTCTCCAAGCACATCGACTGCGTCAATAAGGGGCTGTATTCATCGCGATTCAACCAGGTGTTATTTCTAACCAGCCGTCAGCGGCCGCCTTCGG
>JACMIG010003053.1:0-10110 GCA_014805385.1 Levipalatum texanum | reverse complement strand
ACATCTGAGATTCTCCCCATCCTCCCCTTCCCCCTCCCCCTTCCTCCCCTCCACTCCTCTTCCCTCTGCAGACCATCATCGTGACCGTCCTCTTGGACAACGGGGCGAACGTCAACGTGCAGTCTCGGGATGCTTTCACTCCCCTGTACATGGCAGCACAGGAGAATCACATCGACATCGTCCGGTACCTTCTCGCCAACGGAGCCAACAAGGCACTCGTCACGGAGGTACTCCCTTCCCCTCCTTCCTAGAAAGAGGAGAAAATGAAGAAGAGACTTATTACAGGGCGGATTCAGGCCATTGCACATCGCCCTCCAACAGAGACACGATAGGATTGTAGCCCTGCTACTGGAGGTGAGGAGAGAGGGAGGAAGGGGAAGGTGAGGGCCTTCCTAGGCTGAGATGCACAAAGTATGAAAATGTACCGGGAAGGATGAGAATTTTGGCAATTTATTGACGATTCATCGATTTTTGCAGGTGCCCAGCCTGACTGTGCTGGCATTCCGAGCAGTGTGGAGGGAAATGGCGGTGGAGGAACAGAAGGAGTTCTCCCTCCACTTCAAATCCTACGACGTCGTGCGCGATATGCGAAGATTCGTCAGCCAGAAGACGGGCATAAGATTCCTCGATTGCCCACGAGACTCCTGAGCCAACCCCCCTTCGGCAAAGCTTTAAGGGTCTGTCATTCCCTTATTGAAAATTAACTCGTGCAAATACTGCGCTATGTAGCGAAACGGCACCTCAAAATAAACAGGTCGCTAAAATTCCGTTGCACTCTTATTTGGTGACAATCGATGTCCTCAGTCGTTGTCCTCATTTACGTTCTATTAGCTCCGAAATTATTCCATTCACAATCACATTGCATTATCACATGCATTATTGTGCGAAGATGATTCTGTCCACCCTCATTCGTTCTGCCTAACGAGGGATGTTTTTCTTCACATTTCTTGAATGAACCGTGATAAATACACATTTGCCAAATATTGAGACTCAAATGATCTTCCGCGAATTCGATATAAATGCGATCGTTGTTTGCCAATGATTTCGGTATTGACGTTTCCTAGCAGTTGTCCCGCAACAGGCAACGGCAAGGAACCAACGGGACTGATAAATCAGAACTCTGTTGGATCATCGAAGATCGTAAAAGCGTTGTGCATCCCAAAAACCATCGCTATTTTTTCCACTGGTAATTGTATCTTATCTCTAAGAAATAAAGGTGTTGTAATCCATATTCTGATGTAATCGTTTATCTAGCGGACTTGCAACGAATAACGCTGTATAAGAAGTCTCCTACAGACTGCTGCCTGAAATCGTCATTTTCATGCTGAGGAATCGACACAGATCGTGCACGACGTTGGTGGATTTGGAGTGGATGGAGAATTCTTCCTGTTCCATCAACGACATTTCCCTCCACACCGCTCGGAACGAAAGCTCACCCAGGCTGGGCACCATCAAATATTTATTCACTTGTCGATAAAGTCACAAATATCTCACCTTTTCCTGCATATTTTGTCGCCTGCACCATCTTAATATGTTGGCTATTGCCACGATATCATACTCGTGCTCACTCTGTAATTTAGTCTAATTATCTATTCATGCCAATATAAACTCACTGCGTCGTGTGCGCATTCAAGGGAATCGGCCTCTATCGATGTTAAGTTATTAGTGCTATTCTCAATGGTTTCCAACGATTCTTGACTTTGATCCGAAAGGAATTCGTCTGCGGAAAGCCGCGCCGTGAGCAACAGTCGAACCTACAACAGAAATCGTAAAGAACAGAAGAAGTTAATTTGAGAGTTTCTCGAAACTTGGATCACTGACATTGTGAAGGCGGCGCTTGCTGTCGAAGTTGCGTTTCCAGGAGAATCGGTTCATGGAAGTGGATACGATGGCGGGGATGGGAATGCGGTAGACGAATGGAGGGATGAGGGAGTTGTCGTGGACGGAAGGAGCAGTGTAGCCATTCTCGGTTGAACGGATAAGGTACTGAAAAGTTCTCGGTTGAACGGATAAGGTACTGAAAAGTGGACGAAGAGCGAATGGGACAGGCTTATGGAGAACAATCTTCTGACTTTCACGGCGGTGCGATACTCTTCGAATTTGCACCTCCGTGTTACTGTCTTCCATTAGCGTGTACCCCGTCCGCTCTCCCCTTTCAATCCCTGATCCTTTCAATTGAGAATGTCTGATGCTCCTTCCTTCCACAACTCCTCCCTCATCCCTCCCTTCGTCTACCGCATTCCCATCCGCACCATCGACTTCGCTCCCACAGAACGCGACTCCTGGCAAAGCAACTACGACATCAAGCTTCGACTTCGCAATGTAAGTGCTCAGGGATATTCTCATTCGGGATACTAGAGGAGTAGAAGCATTATTCCTTCAGTAAAAAAAATCCGGGCCACTGGGACCATAAACAGCCTAAGCGTAACCCAACCATATAACGAGTAATCGGGTTACGGCCAACGATGTTTTTGGCCATAATGGCCCCAGATATTTTACAGACTGGCATCTCGATGCCCCTGTTCCATTTAGCATCCGTTTTCGTTGATGATCCTCATTGCAGATTCGGCAGTTTATCGCAGCGCGACTGTCCGCTGACGAATTCCTCGCAGATCGAAGTCGAGAATCGCAGGACACCATCCAGGAGCTCACTGATAGATATAACGGGATAGAGTCGGGTTTCTTTGAAAGCAGCCACGGCGCAGTGAGTCATTTCAGCTTTTACAATTAAATTTTACGAAATTACAGAGCGCGTACCAGTGTCAAATGGTGGGAGGAGCCGACTTAATAGGAATTCACTGGCGGCAAAATGTGCCCGAAAGAGTGAGATATTTGTGAATTTACGACAAGTTACTAATTTTTGCAGGTGCCCAGCCTGACTGAGCTTTCATTCCGAGCGGTGTGGAGGCAAATGGCGGTGGAGGAACAGGAGGAGTTCGCCCTCCAATCGAATTCCACCGACGCCGTACGCGATTTGTGTCGATTTTTTATTAGCCAGCGTTACTCATAGTCAGCACAACACCGCTAGATAAACGATTATACCAGAATGTGGATTACACCACCTTTCTCTCTTTGAGATAACAAACAATTGCCGAATTTCATATTTCTCCCATCATTCTGGGTTGCTGGGAATCAAAATTATAAGATTCTTCAGATTTAGAGCAGATATCCCAGCTCCAAGGCACCAGAGAGAGGTTTCTTCAAATTCATGACATGCTAGATTATAATGGTTTTTGGGATGCACAACGCTCTCTCAATCTTCGATGATCCAACAGATTTCTGGTTCACAGTCCAATCAGTTCCTAGCTGTTGCCTGCTGCGAGACAACTGCTAGGTAACGACATGACCGAAATCATTGGCAAACAACGATCGTTTTGTATCGAATTCGCGCAAGATCATTTGGGTCTCAATATTTGGCAAATGTGTATTTATCACGATTTTCACGGAATATTACGAAAAAAATCCTCGTTGGGCAGGATGAATGATGGTGGACGGTATCATCTTCGTACAATAATGTATGTGATAATGTGATGGGAATGGAATAATTTCGGAGCTAACAGAACGTAAATGGGGACAACAACTAAGGGCATCGATTGTCACAAAATAAGAGTGCAACAGATTTTTTGCGAACAGTTTATTTTAAGGAGCCGATTCGCTACATTGCGCAGTATTTTGCTCGAGTAAATGTTCAGCGAGGGTATCCCATTTTAAATAGCATTGCCGTTAGATGGATGGCTCAGGAGTCTCGTGGGCAATCGTGGAATCTTATGCCCGTCTTCAGGCTGATGAATCTTCGCAGATCGCGCACGACGTCGTAGGATTTGAAGTGGAGGGAGAACTCTTTCTGTTCCTCCACCGCCATTTCCATCCACACCGCTCGGAACGACAGCTCAGTCAGGCTGGGCACCTGCAAAAATCGATCGTAGTCTTGGCGGTAGAGCGTGTATTGCGAAACCGGACTTGTTTCTTTTCCTCTGTCTCCTCCCTACCCTTCATCCCTCTCTCCTCACCTCCAGCAGCAAGGCAACAATCCTATCGTGTCTCTGTTGGAAGGCGACGGCCAATGGCGTGAATCCGTCCTGTAATCAGTCTCTTCTTCTTCATCTCCTCTATTTTTTTCTAGGAATGGAGTACCTCCGTGGAGAGCGCATGGTTGGCTCCGTTGGCGAGGAGGTTCCGGACGATGTCGATGTGATTCTCCTGTGCTGCCATGTACAGGGGAGTGAAGCCATTCCGAGACTGAACGTTGACGTTCGCTCCGTTGTCCAAGAGGACGGTTACGATGATGTTCTGGAGAAGGGAGAGGAGTGGAGAGGAGGAAAGGGGGAGGGGGAAGGGGAGGATGGGGAGAATCTCACATGTCCAGCGAGGGAAGCGATGTGAAGGGCGGTGTTTCCCTTATTGGTGACTGCATCGATCGTCGCTCCACTCTTGAGTAGATTCCTGACGACCTCGGCGTGGCCCATCTTCGATGCCATATGGAGGGCATTGAGGCCATTGCCATTACACGTATTGATGTTGGTTCCCGAGTGGATGTACTCCAAAACCTGGTCCCATTCCCTCCTCCCCCTCCCTCCTTCTTCTCTCCTCACCTTTTCTAAATTGCCTGCTCGGGCGGCTCGCAGGAAACCGTCGTTAGCCTCCTGCAATGCATAATAATTTGGTGGCCGGCGTGATGTGTGGCGGAAAGGGCCGTGATTCAAAAGGGGGCCTGCCCTAGGGGGACCCTCTCGTACCTTGTCAGCATCATGGGGGTCTCCGTTGCGATGGGGCTGGAGGGCCCGTTCGCCTCCCCCGTTATTGATATCTAAATTGCCTGTTCGTGCGGCTCGCAGGAAACCGCCGTTAGCCATCTGCAATGCATAAAGGGAAAGGGCCGAGATTCTATCTGACAATGAGGGATGGGAGGAAGTGCCGTTGACTCTACCTCAAGAAGGATCTCGAGACCACCCAGAGGACCCCATATAATTCCTCCCTCTCTCCACAGCTTCCCCTTCCTCCCTCTCTCCTCACCTCCAGCAGCAAGGCAACAATCCTATCGTGTGTCTGTTGGACGGCGACGGCCAATGGCGTGAATCCGTCCTGTAATAAGTCTTCTTCCTCTTCATCTCCTCCTCTTTCTATTTTTTTCTAGGAATGAAGTACCTCCGTGGCGAGGGCCTGGTTGGCTCCGTTGGCGAGGAGGTACCGGACGCTGTCGATGTGATTCTCCTGTGCTGCCATGTACAGGGGAGTGAAGCCAGCCCGAAACTGAACGTTGACGGACGCCCCGTTGTCCACGAGGACGGTTACGATGAAGTTCTGGAGAAGGGAGAGGAGTGGAGAGGAGGAAGGGGGGAGGTGGAAGGGGAGGATGGGGAGAATCTCACATGTCCAGCGAGGGAAGCGATGTGAAGGGCGGTGTTTCCCTTATTGGTGACGGCATCGACCGTCGCTCCTCTGTTGAGTAGATTCCTGACGACCTCGGTGTGGCCCATCCTCGATGCCAGATGGAGGGCATTGAGGCCATTGACATTACACGTATTGATGTTGGTTCCCGAATGGATGTACTCCAGAACCTGGTCCCATTCCCTTCTTCCCCTCCCTACTTCTTCTCTCCTCACCTTCTCTAAATTGCCTGCTCGGGCGGCTCTCAGGAAATCGGCGTTAGCCTCCTGCAATGCAAAATTATTAGGAGTGCAATTGACTCTATTTCAACGTGGATCTCGAGACCACCCAGGGGACCCATAGAATACTTTACAAGGGCGAGACACGGAGCGGCTATGGCGGATCCGAACCGGACATGGGGCGCTGGATTAGTCAAGTGATAAAACCAAAAAAATATACAAAATCTAGCTGCCAATGCGGAATTTTCGGACCCATGAGGGGGGTTTCATCACCGAAATGGCCAAAAATTAAGTTCTCTGGAATCAACTGAAGAGCGGTCCATTGTGCTCAAAAAGTTGTTTACATATTTTCTTGAGCAATTTATAATAATGACTCCAAAGAATTTCGGTTTTGGCCATTTTCGACCATGACACCCGGTTCGGATCCGCCATAGCCCACTCCGTGTCTCGCCTTTGTTAGTTGGAAGTCCTCGTGGATTCCATTCATCCCCTTGATCCAATAAAGGAGCCTGTCCTAGAGCGACCCTCTCGTACCTTGGCAGCATCATGCAGGGCTTCGTTGGGCTGGGGCTGGTGGGCCGCTTTGCCTCCGTTATTGCCACGAACCCACGAGGTGACATAACCGAGTACGCGCGTAACAAATTCCGCTGCAATTATCTCTGCGGTAACGAGGACATGAAGGCTGCGGTTTTCACAACAGTTCTAAAAACCCGTATTTTTTAAAAACATTTATTTTTCTAAAAACGCTAATTTTTTCTGAAACCCCTAATTTTTTCAAAACCCCTTATTTTTTTCTAAATACCCTTGAAGTAGAACAGGGCCTCTGAACTGGTATGCCAAAAATAGGTCGCGCTGTTATGAAAGTCATGGTCGCTAAACGCGGTAAGTACTTTGACACCTCGTGTATTCTGCATAATGCTTGCCGTCGGACGTCAGTGGAGCCCTGAAGACAATCTGCAACGGGAGAACGACACTCACGAGGATGCCAACGATGCCACGGGGGAGAGAGACTGGTAAAGGCTGGGGGGGGGTCGATTGATCGGGGACCGAAGGAGCAGAAGCCATTCTTGATTGAATGGCAATGGATTGAACAGTGGACGAAGAGCGAATGGGGCAGGCTCATGGAGAACAATCTTCTGACTGTCACGGCGGTGCGATGCCCTTCGACTTTGCACCTCCGTGTTACTGTCCTCCATTAACTTGTACCCCGTCCGCTCTCCACTTACAATCCCTGATCCTTTCAATTGAGAATGGCTGCTGCTCCATGTGTCCTCCACGACTCCCTCATCCCTCCCTTCGTCTATCGCCTTCCCATCCCCGCCATCTCATTGCCTTCCACGAACCTAAAGCCTTGGCAACGCAACATCGACATCAAGCGCCGCTTTCACACCGTAAGTCTGAATATCAGAATACACTCAATGATTAAATTCTGCTTATCTTTACGTTTTCCTTTGCAGGTTCGATTGTTGATCGCGGCTCGTCTGTCCGCTGACGAATTCCTCGCACATCGAAATCGAGAATCGTCGGATACCATTCAGGAGATCACTAATAGATATGATGAGCTAGAGTGGGCTTTATTTGAATACAGACACGACGTGGTGAGTTCATTTGAGCTTTTACAATTAAATTAGACGACATTACAGAGTGCGTACCAGTATAACATAATGGATCAAGCTGACTTCGTAAGGAACCTCTGGATAAAAGATGTACCGAAAGGGGTGAAAATATTGGGAAAAAGTTGGCGACTCAATAATTGTTTGCAGATGCCCAGCCTATCCGAACTGTCGTTCCAAGCGGTGTTGAAGGAAATGGCAGTGGAGGAAAAGGAGGAGTTCTCCCTCCAATCTAATTCCACCGACGCCGTGCACGATCTGTGCCGATTCATTTATCAGAAGGCCAGAAGAATCCCTGAGATGAGAAGCAGTCAGACCGAGAACTCTTAATCAGCCCTCAAAATGCAACGACTTTCAAGTCACCATTCCTCATTGCAACCACGCTAGAAATAAATATTCACATCCGAATATACAATCATCTTTAATTCATATGCGTGTCTGCCCCCTTCCACTTTTCTTGTCTTCTCACTGTTGTGTGCTTCTTCACCCAGATAAACAGCTGTCGAGATTGATTCATGGCAGGATAACCATGAAATTAAATGAAATCAGAGCCCTGGCCCGAAATTGGAAAATTTTCAATTCTGACTTGGAGGATTTTTCACGGATGAGCGATGGAATTATCAATTTTACGGATCGAAAGGACAGAGGGTTGTGCGCACTCCGCTGGCGTACAGGAGAGGGGGAATTGACGGAGGGATTTTGAGTCTGATTTTCAGTGTCCTTTTCATCCTGATCCCACACTGGAGGAGCTCGCTTTATCCACCATGAACCAGCAGAGTTCTCGCTGATCAGTCCCGTTCATTCCAAACCGTAGCCTTCGGCGAGATGAAAGGGCCTCATTGTCGTAATCACAACATCGTAGCAACGATGTCGACGTATTATTGACTCTCCCGCGGAAGCTCAAAAAGTCGACCTGTGTACTCCCGTACGTCTGCACTTTATCTTCGTATGTCATCGAATTCGCAAAAGATCATTTCGGTTTGCGGCAAGTGCTTTTTTCGCAGTTCAAGACTTTCCTCGCTCAAAAGTCAGTGCTCATGAAACACAAGCGCCAAATTATGAACGCTTGTATTCTGCCTGAAATGATCTACGGGTCTGCAACCTCGGCCATGCGCAAAAATCACAGCACATGCTGGTTGTCGAAAAACAAGCAATGGTTGGCATTTCACATCTGAAGAAAATGAAGAACAAATGGGTTCGCAATGTCACAAAAGTCGAGGATATGAGATACGAAGCCGGAACGAGGAAATTGAAATGGGATGTGAAGGTTGTTGGGATGGGAAATAGGTGGGAGTCGGATCCCTATCGCAGAAAGAAGACTTCAAAGCGCTGGATCGACGACTTCAAATAAACCATGATCGACACTATCCCCTTGCATCGTTCCCGCCAATCCCCAAGCACCGTTTTTCACTCCACTTTGTAAAGATGGTGAACGAGCGATAAAATCTTCAACATTGATTTGTTGCAACACTTATTTATTAGGGTAGGCAATTCAAGAGCATATTCAAGAGTCTTGATCAATTTTCGAGACATCGACCGTTGTTCAAGAATGTATGAGACAGTCGACGAAACCGAGACTCTTAAATAAGAGCTCCGTCTGAGCTCAACTCTTATATAAGAGTGACGCTCTTATATAAGAGTTGATGATCGCAGTGCGTCGGGAAACCACTAATTAGCCGTATTTTTATGTTCCTGTTGATCAGATTCGCGTTTTCGCAAATTTCACATACTTCTACTGGGAAAAAAATAGAACTGAAATATTTCCTTTAGTTAATTAATTTAATTTGCTGAATCAAGCAGAAGTGCTATTTTGCTGTTAAACATTTCTGCAGCCGATTGAAAGTTTTACGGGTGGTCATAAGACGCGAGTCAGGTAGTGCTCGAATAGCCGCGGAACCGTCTATCTCAGAATCGGCTCAAATTTTGTGGGTTGGTACCTTGGGGGGTCCTGGCCGTCCAGGATCCACCCTCAGGAAGACCTGATAGGGACATTACCTTTACCTTTACCTTGGGGGCCAAAGTACGAGAAGGGGTACGGTAGGTCTCGAAAAATTCTCCCATCGAGACCGAATTCTAAGTTGAATTTGTCATAACTTTGTGTGGAATCCACACCCAGAGCGTTCTAATTCACACGCCCGAACAATACCAATGACGAACTACCTCCCATGATTCACCTCTTCCTAACACTCTATAATGGCATCACACTGGGCATGAAGCGAGGCTCGAAGATACATCAAAATACAGTCCGGGCGCAGGAAATTAGAATGCTCTGAATGCTCTACTATAGCTGGCGATTTTCTGAAAAAGGACTCGCCAGCGATCACCGTTCCATGTATATGGAGAATCACCAGCGCTGAATTTGAACAAACTTTAAATTTAGACTATTTTATTATTTTGGGTTTATTTACTTAGCAATTTTAAAAAAATCCATTTCCAGCTTAGATGAAACTCCATGAACTATGGGAACAGGACAGAGCGAAGTCATGTCGAGGAGACGTCTCATTCGCATCGCTCCCTTTCGATACGTCTACTCTTATATAAGAGTCTCCCCTGTCTCCTTCTCTTATATAAGAGTTTTCCCAGACTCTCACTCTTATATAAGAGCGACTCTCACTCCAGCACAAGGGTGTCAAAATAAAATTTTCGCTTGGAAGGAATGGCGGAGAACTCGAAAAACGAGACAGAATGAAAATTTCGACATGTCTCTCGCTTCAGTTTATTCTAGGGTGGCGAATATTACTGCAGTGATTGCTTTAATGATTTGTCTCCTCTTCCCATTCTGTCTGTAGACGGAATCCAGACGGAAGCTGTCTCTCGTTTCGGTCTGGAAAAAAGTAACGAGTGAAACTGGCCGCGATTTCAGTCTGGGAAAAAAGTAACGAGTGAAACTG
>JACMIG010003051.1:0-13238 GCA_014805385.1 Levipalatum texanum | reverse complement strand
ATTTTCCCTCGACTGTCTGGATATCCGCGGATATCCAGATAGTCGAGGGAAAATGACACCGGATATCCGAAAAATTACGAATATCCGCAATTATAGATTGCCTTGTACTATCCGTTTCGACAATCGTAGGCACTATATCTTATAAGACGTGGAACAGAGATGTTCCCTTTCAGAGGGAAATAGATGAGGCCATGCGTCGTTCGCTGAGCCCCAACGCACAAACTTCTGATTGGGTAAATTCTCTGACGGGACGTCCGAAAACAGTTTTCTGTTTTACAGCAACGCAATCAGCATCAGACTGTGTACGGGGGCCATGGATCGTATTCGGCTTCCGGACAGCATCAAGTAAAAGATTATATTTGTAGCTAGCACACTCCTCACAATCAGGGTTTCTTTCAGCAGGAGCCCGGTTTTGTGGATTATGGAGGAAACGCAGAGTATTATCCGGTAGGTCAAGAAAAAAAGATGTATATTTTGAATAAGTTCAGCCGGTTCCACCACCGCAGACTGGATACTCATACATGCCCAGAATGCCGAAAATGCCCGGATTGCCCGGATTCATGAAGGTTGGAGTGTAATTGTACGGGATGTGATAATAGCGTATATGCAATCGTGCGAATATCATTTCCTTTGCATCACCCCTCCTTCTTCCCAAAATGCTCTTTGCAGCGCGGTCCATCACGCGAAGAGCAGATGCGTATCCAGAGGGAATCTGAAGAAGACGAGGCTGCGCGAAGGCATGCGTGAGTCAAAGGCTGATATTTTCGAACAAGTGTCCTTATTCCACGACCGTGAATGAACGTTGTAAGGAGATTCATCATTGATTAGAGTCGAAATGGCCGAAATCGAGGAGCGCAGCAAGCGACAGGAGGAAGAGTGGAAACGTGAAGATGAGGTGAGGAAAATCTGGGCTGGAAGGCAGATTGGGGTCGACGTCTATTCCTTGGTCAAAGCCTGAACGTTCGTCCAGGGCAGGTGCTACGCAATCGAAAGAACAGTCCTGAACAGTTCAAGAATATCCGCATTAATAATAAACCAATTCTTCAATGCCCTAGATGGACACAAGCTAGAAAAACAGTGCAATATTCGAAAGTCTGGAATATTCTACCAATTTAGGCAAAACGCCGCGAAGAAGAACAGCTGAAGGCAGCTCATCAGCGAAAAATGGACGCCATCCATCGAGCAACTCAGGAGGCAGCGAGGGATCGTGAGTTGAAGTAAGAAGCTTCCATCAAGATGTGTCCCATCCTTCATTCTTCAGGGAATCTGTTCGCAAGGCACATGAAGCAGCAGAGCGCGAGAACCGCTTGCGTGCGATTCGCGATGACACTGCTCGCATTCAAGCGCAGGTAAGTGTTATAAATAGTGCGTAGCGATGTTACATTCGGTAAGAAGAGAACTCTGTGGAGTGCCTCTAATGCAATACAACGAAACCTTTCAGAGCGCTCAGGCAATTCTCACCCCAACGCCTACATACACGCCAGTCGACAACAGTAGATACCAGTCCGAGATGCTCGCTCAGAAGCGCGCACACGAAAAGGCTATGCAAATGCTCGATGCACAAGCAAGGGATATGGAATTGAAGTAAGATGTCTACAAGAACAATATATACTGAAGACCTGAGCACATAAAACGTGTCCATGGCTTTTCCAAATGAGGGAAACGTGAGGATAACTTTTGATCAAGTACTTTGCAGAGCCGAGATCGAGCGTGGCTACGCGCGCAGCGATCGCCTGAGCGAGCTCGATGCCATTAATCGAGCAGAGGAGGAACGAAGGCAGCAGCTGGAGGCTGATCTCAAGACTCAGCAAGAGAAGGACGAGCAGGCGATGATCGTGCAATGTGAGCACTATTCAAGTTGAAGCATGCGTGTCCGAAGAAGAGCTTATTGTGGTGGTACACAAGCTGTTCCTTTTTTTCTAGTTCCTCGAGCCCACCTGGCGGTTAGAGAAACGAGAGAACAGTGGAGAGAGAGCAGGTGCAAAAGGAACGCAAAAGAAACAGCTTGTGCACCATCACAACATACGTAGTCTTCGCGGCATGCAAACAACACTCTCGCAACGAACTGCGAGATGCATAGTAGCAACCCCATTCGTTGAATAAACCAAAGAACACCCATATCTACTTGTAGGCGAAGCCTACACTCGCAAGCTCGAACAGGAACGAGCTGTGATGCTTGAACAATCTGCTGCCGAGTCCGCGCGCACTGCGAAGTCGATGACGATTGCAGCGGCACAGATGGCGAATCAAGAAGCGAGGTAGAAACATTGCACTAGAACACTCACACCATCAACAAATCCTTGGCGTTCTACGATATCCTTTGACCACCTAGTGATTCGCTCGCTTTCTAAGCGCTTCCAGTAAAAATTGCATAAAACCGTACTTCAAAGGTTCGACGCCACCGCAGCTTCCATGGAAGCAGTGGTAACCAGGGATCGCGAAGCAGCCGAAGCTATTCTCAATACGCAGAGAGAAGAGCGTAAGCTTATTTTCAGGGCATCTGGTAATTATTTTTTTAATTTCAGACGCCGCTGACATGGCGCGCATGGAGGCGGAGGCGCAGCGTAAACGGGAGGAGGCAGAGCGCCTCTATGCCTCACTGGCTGAGGAGAGGGAGAGGGCATATGCCCAGCAAAGGGAGGCGTGTCGCCAGAAGATGATGGCCATAGCTCATGAGATGGCACGACGTGAATGGAGCAGAAGGGCTGAGGACCAGTGGACGCAGAGGCTGAGGGACCTGGGGTGAGAACTATGGTGCCTGATAACTTTGCTATTATCCGCGAGCCAAACGTGTATAAATTCTTGTCCCGTAAACGACGCTTTCTCCCCATTGAAAACGGCGCTTTTCTCGACGTCTGTCAGGTTAGAGACTATCGAAGAGCTTCATGCCTAGGTGCGAAATTATGAGTTTGATTCGTCGAATAAATACCTCTTTCACATATAGCACATGCGTTTATTCGATTAATTTAGAACTTCTGATGTCGTTCAGATCCGCTCATGTTCCCGTCAAGGCAGCGTGGCGCGAGGCTCTCACACAAATGCGCATGCTGGTTCACGTGGACCCTTCGGGGCTTCCGGAACTGTTGGCAGAGAGGAGGACGGAGTGCGAGGTGCTCTTTTTAAAGTTCCGATGAAAACCCTTTTTATATAATTTATTTACCACAGCTTACATTTAGAACCGAGCTTGTATGCCTCACTGGCCACAAATTACGACAACCCCCTTTGTAGCTGAAGCTGAAGCTCGTCTTCGACGCTCTGCGCCACGAAATTTCGTTCGCGGACGACGAAGCATCGGATATGATGGATATGCGGGAGCAGCACCCCAAGGCCGAATTCCTAGGAGACATTCAGGTGAAGCCATTCCAAAGCATCCAATGGATGTCGTGCATCAGAGAGCAGCGGATCAGATTGGAACAGCTGCTTCCGTCCTTCTTCAAGTACTGGAGAACGCAGTCAAGGCATCTGTGAGCTTTCGGTCTTGAAGTTGGTTGAAAACGGTGCAGAAATAGCTCGCTAAATCATTATTATTACTATGATATAATTCCAATCAGATACTTGACGAAGCACTTTGCAGGGCTCTGTCCAAGGCCTCGCGCTAACGAAGGAGTTCGTTGACGGTGCTGAGCGCTACTTCGCCATGATCGATTCCGCCGTGCGCGACATTCCGACCATTGGCGATCTGAAGATGAAGTACGGCGATGGCAAAGGTATGAACCGATCGAGTGGGACTACCTGACAATTGGTCAGTGACCAAGAGCTCATTCAGGAGGAGTCAAGATGGATCAGGGCGATGCGCCTCGGAGCACCGCTACAGTAGAGGAGATCCGCGAGGAGACTCCCGTTTAGAGCAGTCCATCCTCAATCATATGTTATTTACGTCACTAAAATAGCAAAGTTTTTTGAAAATTATACAACATTTTTCTCGCGTTGCTCCGGCCTTCTTTTACTAAATCACTATGCGAATAGTCCACATGTTGACAGTAATAAAACGTGCGAAATGCATGAATGTCCAGATTTCTACGTGGTCCTCTCCATTGGATATCTAAATAGAATACGATCAAGTTTGACGCATGGAAGGTTCAGAGACTTCAGTCATGAGCGGTGAGCTCCTCGGCTCTTCAAAGATCCCGAAAAGCTCCGAGCTCGTGGAGCTCCTGGCCGCTATGGAGGATTCTCGCCGAGTGCAAGATGAGCAGAACGCTGAGCTCATCCGGTGGGTCGATGGAGGAACTCCGTAGAAATGGGCGAATCTTTCCAGGAACCTGCAGAACACAGCGCGACGGCACCTTACTGAAGCAGTCAACAATGCAAAGCAGCGCGAGATTGCGTTGAGGTTCGAGAATCTAACAATAAACAAAACAGCTTATTTATTATGTTGTCTCTCAGTAAACTTTTTATATTAGGGAAGAATCGGCAGAGAAGTTGGTAGAAGCCAGAAGGAAGCTTCTCGAATGCGAGGAGGAGCGCGCCCGGTTGCCTGTTCACTTCATAACGCTCGTAGGGCGGATGAGCGATGCCGTGGTACAGCATCAGAAGGATGAAGAGATTCGACGGAATTTTCTCGACCTACTCGCCACAATGATGCCACTTCGCGAGCGGCTTCGAGACGCTATGAGAACGGTTGGTCATTTTATTGTCTGGACGGGCGAGCTTACCGAAGGCTCACTTTTCATCGCCTTCACTGTCGTAAGGAAGTCTTTAACTTGGGACATTCGCTCACAATTAGAAGACCGTAAAAAGATCCCCTACAGAGTTGGCATGCTCGTCACGGAACAACGGAAGTGTACGGAGAAGTTGGGAGGCTGGTCGCTGAGCACGCGCAGGTTGG
The DNA here is from genome assembly GCA_014805385.1 of Levipalatum texanum. NCBI lineage: Eukaryota > Metazoa > Nematoda > Chromadorea > Rhabditida > Diplogasteridae > Levipalatum > Levipalatum texanum. The sequence goes on along the minus strand of JACMIG010003051.1, from coordinate 8,410 downwards.
TTGTTCTTATTGAAAACCAGCGGAGAGGTGATATGCAGACTGATAGAATATGAATATCAATTGCTCTTCTTTCCCCGACCTTGATGACATTTCTTTCAGCGAGATGTCCATGCCCTCGGCCACGCAGTCCACGCAGCTGGACTAGAATGCGAAAAGAGTCTTCGCCGCCTGGCACTTTGCGACTCGAGCTCGTCCAGGATCGACATAACTTCAATAAAAGTGAGCCAGCTGCTCCGTTTCTCTTGCAGCTCTGTTGTTGAGGTCTACATCACTATGATGAAACGAGAACTGGACAAGCAAGAGTTTGCTGTGGGCTGCTTAGAAGGTAGTGTCAGTTTGATTTCTTTTCATTATTGGAGCCAAGAGAGATATCATTTCTACGCGATAAAATCGTCGACGAAATTTAATATCCTAGATGCCCTCCATCGATTGTTCCTCGCATCGAAAGTCGATGTCTTCAACAATCTTCTCTATGGACTGCGCTATTTCATCGAACCTCCCAGCGTCCGAGAAGACCGCATTGCAAAGGTTTGGATGAATCCTATACTCAGGTCGTCAATTTGCGTTTGACGACCAGGGAATACTACTTTGCCGACGCCGCTTGCGGTTACAACCTGCTTCACAGGATTGAAAGCGTAGCCGGGGAAGTCGAACGGATCCAGAGGACCCTGGAGGAAGAGATGGAGGTTTTTAAATTCTTCATTCATATACAAAATATAACAGCTATCTAATTGTAAGGGAATATAATCGTCATTTTTTCATTGCAGAAAGCCATACATGGCCTTCCATCAATAACTGAACAGATTCAGCAGATTTCGGTTGAATACAGCAATGTTGGTAGACTCAATAGGACGGCCAAATAATTGTTGCGTTGCAGAACAACGATGCCATCATTTGACAGAGCTGAACAATAATGATTTGTGAATGTTGTTTTGTACAATTCTAGGTAGAGAAGGACTAGATTCACTAGTGTACTTTTCTATGTGTTCCTTGTTTCCTGTTCCTCGTGTGATAGCCTTATTCCTAGAAAATATTTCTCACTTTATTTGATGAAGGTTAAAACAACCGAACACCAGCATTTTGAAAAATTATAAAAATTAGGTGTTAACTACACTCTTGCCGCCAGGCGTTTATGAGATAGACTTCATCAGCTAATGTTTCGTACTCTAACTTGCAAGGCAGGAAGGCAGTGGTGGTCGAGAAATAATGCTGCTTATGAATGCGTCGATGTCTCGATGTAGTTTGCGCTCTCCTGAAAAACAATATCGTCTTAGAACGTCTGCGCATTTTATATCATGTAAATTATATGAGATTTATACTAACTGATACTTTTTTTTCCTAATACTTGCTCTAAATTGTTCTTCTTTAGTTTATTCATCCCTGGGACAAGTCAACCGCATTAGATTCCAGCAGCCAGGAACATTTAATAATATCTGGACTCGTATCCATGAAAAAAGACTTACACTGTTTGCACTGGTGTAGAGAGTGGTGGCAGAGACGAGGCCGATTCCCCAGAACTCGTCACGCGGCAGCATAAAAGACCTCGGCGGGTTGTGAACTCCGCGATCATGGGAGAACACCTCAATACCCAACGACTGATCTCATCGGAGCTCGTTTCCTCACCTTAACTCCTCTGCAGGGGGTGCAGAATATATCCACTGGGGAAAGTGAAGGTTGTCGTGTGCTTGCCGTCTGTCACGCTTCAAAGAAAAACTTGGGTTAAACCGGGACATGCTTAGCCGCAATTTCTCGAACTCTTTGAGCGCATCCACTTGGAGAAGTACTATAATGTTGAGAGATACCGAGTGAGCTTCCATCCACCGAGGTTTTCGTCCTTGTCGCGCGATGTGTTCTCCAGCACGATGAAGTCGCCTTCGAGGGAAATGCTCTGTATAAGGGCAAGTTCGCATCGTTGAAGTCGTCGCTACAAACATCAATGCAGATGTTGCCGTAACTGGTGCGTTGGAAGGCGGTCTTGGTGATGAATTCGCCTCTCTCCGTATGCATCGTATCTGCAGTCGAAATGGTGCTCATCATTAGTTGCCCTAGATCTGACCGCCTTCGCCCGTGCGGGTTGTAGTTGTGGTGGTGGTGATTTTCTGTCGATGACGCCGGATCTCTTCGCCTTCCAGCAGCACGCGGTACGTGGTGATCTCCTTGCGTAGTGACTACAAGGATTAACAAACGCATCAACTCTGCATACTAATTATCGCAGTGCTTCGTTTTTCTCCATCGAAAACGCGGTTATTTTCGACATCAGTCTGTATAAAACTGTTGAGAGAGTATATCAAGGAGGTGTGAAACAGAAGACTACTTTGGAATTTTCATGAAACTCACCATCTCAATTTCACTGAACTTCATCAGCTCGAGTTTGAGACGCTCGAGCTCCTCCTTCATCTTGAATTCAGAAGCATCCAACTCGCGATGGGTTGCGTTAGCGGTCCTACGCGGATTTGCGATTCGTGAATTAATCAAATTCACCTCTCTTCATCTTCTATTTGGAACTGGATATCCTTTTTCTGGGCAATGAGTAGGGAGTTCTGAAAAGGTAAATTCTGTAAATTAATACAACTCGATAGTACCCTGCTCTCGAGGTTGGCGACCTTCGTGCGCAGGTCCGTCATCTGTATCCGCACACGTTTGATCTCATCCTTGTGGTAGCCGTATTCCATGCTCTTGCGCTTGTGTGACGTCTAAATAGACCGTTAGAACGTTATTGTCGGCGGAATTAATCATACGGACTGAGAAACGCTCATCGCCCTGCCATCTCTCTCCTCAGTTCTCTTGTTTCTCTATCCGACAGAGAAACGAGAGAACTGCGGAAGAGATCGGAGGGCGATGAGCGTACTGTCCGCAAGATTAATTCCCCCGACAATACCAACTACTCTAATGATCACCGAGATCTCGTGAACGGCCCGCTTGTACCACGCTTCAATTTGCGTGCGATCGACTGACATTTCCTGAAAACAATTTTGGGGACCTAAACTAATTGTAAGTGGCGCTACAACAAACCTGATCGTGCTGGTTGCGAATCTCGTGGATGGCTGACGAGAGCTCGGCCTTGAAGAATTGGCGGTTCTGTGGCGTCGTATCGCGGGTGACCATCAATTTCAGCTCACTGATAATGGGCGATTAAAGAAGGACCGTCAGGATCTTCTTGACATTACGCCAATCTAAATTGGAGTGATTTCGCCCATATGTTTATGTATGGAAATCTACCAAATGACGTTTAATTATGGGCCAATACCTCATTTATAACGGTATGATGCCAAGAATTTCCTGCCAACTCTTCTTTAATCTTTAAATTAAACTGAAGCGCACCTGATCTCGTGCTCGTGGATCCTGCTCACGAACTCCACCTCATCCAGAAGAGCCTGCGCCTGCGACTGGTGGTCCAGGCGTTGAAGCGTCTTCCGGTCCAGTTCCTGCACGATATAGGCATGTTTGGAGCGCTTCATTCCAATCTCACGAAGCGCGCCCGATTGAGCTCTCAGACGCCGCGGTGGTTCTCTGCCTTGACCGCAGCGACACTTTCCTCCAGGTTGGCAATCTTCTTGCGGAGGGACGTTGATTCGGCCTCGATGCTGAAATGGAGGACTCCTATGCATAGGCAAAAGGTAAGACCGATTTATGTGTGATCCCACCCTGATTTCCATGACGGTTGTGTTCTTCTTGGCAAGCTACTGCCTATTCTCAATTCTGGCACAGAATTGGGACGGTGCTCGAATCGCCAGTCTCGTTAAAGTCTCGGGTCTTGTTCACTGATATCGAACTCGATTGCTTGTCCAGGAGGTCGTCCATGATGACGCGGTTGATGGCACGGGCGTCGACTGCCTCCTTGTGCTTCGTGCGATACTCGCTGATGACGTCCTTCAGCTCGGCGATCTCCACTTGGAGTGCGGCGCCATGCCTGCAAGTGGCAATTATAATTATGAATTTTATATAAATATATGTATATTGGTAATCATAGACCTATTGATGCCAACGATACGATTACAAACGTTTTGCTGTCGTTAATGCGCTTGAGCGCACTTTCGATCTCCTTCACGTAGAGACTTTCGATGGCCTGTAAGTACTATGGATATAGTGATCTTTATTGTTCTTCAAAATCATTCCAATCTCACTGCATCCCTGACCTACGAACCCTTTTTGGGTTTAAGATACATATTTTCTAGAATATAGGATGGTTTTTGTCAACTCTAGTGGGGTTGCATACCACGCCCGATTTCAGGCCCTTGCGCTCCAGGTCAGCTTCCATCATTCGGTTCTGCGCGGCCAGGAAGCGGACCTCAAGGGAAACAATCAGTAACCATCCTACTAGAAGACAATCGCCATCTCGATGAACTCCGCGAATCGATCATTGAGCTCAGCGATCTGCCTGTGCTCGTACTCGCGCATTTCCCTGTGTGTCCGTAGTAATCATGTTTATAGGTAGTCATTTTTTTTTACAGAAAACGAAATACAAATAAGCATGGTCGCTCATAAGGCATAATACAAAGCAAAATGACAATAAAATAATGATTACCTGATTTCCATTCCTACGGTCTGTCCGAACATCGATGATTCGGTTCCGGTCGTGAACTCCGCGCCACTCGCACGAAGACCAGCTGCTTCAATTCTTTTTATTCCCACTCTAACCGTTTTTGAAGTGCATTTCTATAATGACAATAATATTTGAGGTGATTATAATGGTTCTTCATATTTCTTCTTCAACGTGACTTGAAAGGCAAGTATGTTGAGTGAGAGGAAGCGAAACCAAAGGCCCATAAAGATAAGCATTCGATTCCGCTCTCCTCTTGCGGTAATACCCAAGATAAAAACGCGTCATAATATCAGGATTCCAAGCTCGTCGGAGTCGCAAATTTTTACTTGCGGTGCTTGAGAGGCTCTTTGTTGCCGTATGGGCTTCCGTCGTGCGCGTAAACGACTGGGGTAGGATGGACGTTGTACGGTACACCTCAGTCGGCAAGTCAACGCTGAAATTGGCCGCTCATCTTCTGGCATGTGTCTCAACATCCGTACATCTTGGTGGTGGTTGTTGTCGTGGTTACCGGTGTGGCCTTGATCGTGAACGTTTGCGAAGATGTAACGTTCTTGGTCGTCGATGCAGCAGTGATGGAAGAAGCTTCCACGGGCACGGTCTGCAACAAGTTGACACTTCATCGATTATGGGCTGTTCCAGAGGCGTCAGATACAGCTGTGCTAGTCATTGTCCATATCTGACTAAAGACTACCAAGGTCATCGTAATAAAGAATCCGATCAAGCTTGATTGGCAAGCGTTATCTCCTCAGCAACAGTGCATACTATCTCGGGGACGATATCAACAATCTCTTGCCCATCAATCATAATACCAGTCAGGGCAAAAGACCACCCTCATTGACGAACTTCCTCAGTACGTTTTTTTATTATCGTCCCTTACTGATAAATGCGTGATAAGCTGAATCAGTTCTCACATCGTAGTGACGAGGAGGCGGCGTCGGTTTGTGATGCTCGACACCGATGGCAACGTCGCTTCCGAGGACGCTCTGAAATTAAGAAATTCCGATAGAATCATACCAAGAAAATGAATGAAAAATGTCTACGAACCTTGGTTCCCAAGACGATCGACGCAGAGCTACCATTAGAACCAACTGAGAATCCGTTTATCGAATGCTCTTGTTTCGACGACGACTTTTTCACCTGTAAGAATCGGTTTATACGTCAAACAAAGACTGGCCTCTGTCTTGACGACCGAAGAAGATGAAGAAGACGAAGACGAATGAGAGGCAGAGAAGGTGGCGGATTTCTCCTCCATTTTGGCTTCGCCTATCATCACCATCTCGGATCCAGCAGCTAAATTGCGTGTGTGATACTTCACGCTTCATGAAATAGTTCAACTCATGACTCTGGAACAAGGAAAGATAAATAAGTGTCACTCAAGCTAGCGATGCCAAGCTGTCAATCCGGTGGAGGTCGTGAATTGAAACTGGAGAAGATGGTCCGATAAGAAGTGTACCCAGAGCGGGATCAATCCAACTCGTCCGAATTCGCACACAGCAGAAGTATAGCTTTCGCTCCTTGTGGGTCGACAAGGTTCGCTGTTCTCTAAACACTCCTCCATAGCATTGTCTCTTTCCCTTGACGATAAGAAATTCAGGTCGCTGACACCTCCTAAGCCGCTTTTCGCACCCGATATATTTTGCGATTACGACCAATCGTGGCGCCGTTATGGCATGGGAGCAAAGAATATACCGCGACTTGAAAGGCAAACCGGCTAGAACCCATCTTTTATGGTGTCAGTCCACCGACAAAAAGCCGCAGCGAATTATGTATTTCGATTGTTCAATCAAGATCTTAATGCACCTATTCATTCGGTACGAATTCTGGGAAGATGCGGAACCACCCACAATTTCAGCCAAGGTTAGATTATTACGAGCAGTCGAGCCGGTATGAAATCTAAGGTTCTGCAAGGCCATGCCGATAGCAGCTATGAACGTCTCGTATAATGAATGTGTGCCATAATACTTACAGGAACCTGCAGAATACTATGTGATATTGGATACATCCCTCAATCATGTGATCAAAATGACGCTTTATCCACTCAAATTCGCCGAACCTTTTAATATCCTGAGTTAGCGATAACAGGTTAACAATATTATATAATATCTGGCTACAAATCGTTATACCGAAGCTTTCGATTTACTTCACGGGTTGGTTATCGAGCCGAGATGAGATAGGTATTCACCTCAATGGACAGGACGTATCGATGTCCTGAATGGCCGGCATGCGCTCAGTGTCAGTAACCTTCATACGCTGTTATTATCTACCAGATGTCCGCAGCCGCCTACGGCGGCTGCGTCCAGCTGGTAAAGCTGATGGGGCATAATTTAGAACTCGCGGTGTCTAAGTGATACCTTAGCTTTGCCCGCTTTCTCTCTTCCTCCCCTCACCCCTTTCCTCCTTTACCATTTAAAAAATGATTCTCCTATAAATTGAATACTGTGAAGAGACCCCCCTTCCATCCCCCGCTTGTTCTTACACTTCCCGCTCCACGGCCCCATCCCCTTTTCCCTCCCGTTATGCAAATTCCTCACTTCGTTCCGATTCCTGTTCCCCTTTAGAGCGTTCTTTACGCATTGAAAGAGATACAAAAAGGCAAAGAGAGAAAGCAAAAATGATCCACCGCTCGCTGCGCTCGCGTATTTTCTAGCGCTCCAGTCTAGCGGGATCAACCGCTCGCTGCGCTCGCGGTTTTTTTCAGCTGCTCTCTGCGCTTGCGTCTTTTTCTAGCGTTCTCGGCTAGGAGCATCCTCCGCTCCCTGCACTTGCGGCGTTTCCTGGCGCTGGCTGCTTGCAGGATCCATCTCCGCCTAACTCAAATATTTGGAGCATTTTTCGCTAAGATGACAATTCAGACGCATGGAAGTTGAAAGTCTGACCCATCGAACTTTTGAACAAAACGAAAAAAAAGTCACCCCATAATTTATCTAGCCGAACTCCCCAAGCGATTTGGAGCATTTTCTGCAAAAATGATAAATCTGACCCACGGAAGTTAAAAGTCTGACCCACCGAACTGCATTACGGTAGCAGTTTTCTCGGGACCCGAAGTCGTTTGGTCAAGGTCCCAAGTCTTGAGGACCCTTCTATGCACCTGTCGTAACGCACGCACTGACAGACATACACGCCCTTTATGTAGTAGTAGATTGCAGACTTCTCTTAAAAAACGCCGCACACTGCGCGAATGGGATGTAGGAATATGTACTCTTGTCAGTGTAGATGTCGTCTGCGGAGGGGCCATCCATCCATGCCATGAGGGTCGTTCAAGGCCTCCAGTCGTGTGATCATGGTTTGATCGCACAGAAATCGCCATTCCGAAGTGAGCATGTGAAATAACCCTGAGTTGCTGCTCTTTGTTACCGTATCTATCTAACTAGGAATATGCGCAATAGTCGTCCAGAGGTCGACTTAGTAGAGGTATGTCGAGTTCCCGAGGCTCTAGGACCATATTTTCAGAATGCTAAGCATGAGCCTAATGAGCGTTACGCAGGTATACGCACATACACGCCCACAAAGAGTCCTTTTATATAGACAACGTAAATGTGGTAGCTAATGAAAAAAATCAGCAAATTTTCGGTCAATGAGGGCAATTTTTATTGTCAGTTTGCGATCGGTTTCCTACAACGACGGCATACTGTAGAGTTAATTTGCGATCGGATTCTTTCAACGACGGCATACTGTAGAGTTAATGTACGATCGGCTTGCGACGCCTATAACAAATCGCTAAACATCGTAATCATAATTTCCATTCAAATTTCGAGCGTCGTGCGTAGACGCTTCGAAGTGTTTTTTTTAAAAATACTATTCATATTCGATTTTTGGGGGGCGCGCCGGCGGGGGGGGGGGGGGGGGGGGGGGGGGGGGGGGGGGGGG
>JACMIG010003049.1:0-10841 GCA_014805385.1 Levipalatum texanum | reverse complement strand
ATTAATTAGGTGATGTTCGGAGTTTAAATACTTTGTAATTGAATGCGACCGTGGCTCGGCCCTCTCTTCAAAAATCAAAGCTTGGTTCCTATCCGCTAATCATTCTTGAAAATAATGAAATACCAACCGTCTGCAGCGTCTCTGCTGCCGCCACGGCAACCGCGTTCGCAGCTGCCAAATCCACCACCGAATCCCTCGCGATCAGCCATCTTGATACCCTGAAAATAGCACGTTGCTGTGTTAGCAGTAAGGTGGGAAATTGCGACTGTGCAGTTAAATATAAATACGACTACAATTAACGAAAACTACAGACTAAAACGCGTCAAGCTATGACATCCATTGGAAAACACGAAATACTGAAAATGGTGCGAGTCGATGGAACATCATGGAAGCTTCCACTGCGCGCAGTACAGTACTGCGAATCGGAAACTGGAACTGACACGACCGTAGATTAGAATTATTTGTCCACAATTTCCACAGCTGTTTTACGGACCGGAATCTTGCTCCTACTCCTTCTTTAACGTAACCATTTACTAATTGTTTTTTTGTGCAAAATGGCTCTAATTGCTAGGCTCTTTGGGTAGGCTTGCGTTCCACTCCTGACTGCCCTGATATACTAACCTTCGTTGCTTCAGATCGTCTATAATCTCAAATCTATAGTGAACACTCCGTAGTTGATGAGCTTTCAGTTCCATCATCTGCAATTTATAACTTTTTTGAATATCTGGGAGCACAGATCCGAACCTTGTCGCTTTCGAAGCACTGTGAGAATTGCTGACTTTCGTTCATCATCATATTTTTAGAATCGCCAAACCAATAGTCGCACACCACTTCTCCTGAAAACATCATACAGCCTCTGCTAGTCACATTTGAATCCTACCTGCGAGTATCTCCCTCCTAGCGATGAAGGCTTTGACAGTGAATCCGGATTCAGCCATGAATATGTTCACTGCGAGGAGATTCGGGGTGCATCCATGGTTGATTATCAACTTTATTTTTTATTTCAAAGAAATATAAATTGGTATCCTCCGCTCGACATATTCTTTTAAAAGAATATGTCTGGCGGAGTTATCGTCTTCGGAGCACACCTATCGGCCACGTCCTATCTTATATCTGAACAGAATGGGTATTTTGTTCAAATGATGGTAACCTACAGGCTGCCCCAGTACTGCATTACCACTGTTGGTTCGCGAGCAATAAGCGCTTGATAAGATTCCTCAGAAATGGCATAAATAAAAATTAAAGAATGACCAAATTAGTTTCTACCTCTCAAAGAGCGCATCTCAGCAATGCACCCTTTTGGATATCCTTCAGCTCGAAAAGTCCCCAGTTTGTCATTTTAATATACCTGATCAAGAGCTCCACATCTGTAGCATCGCTACTGGCGTGTGTGATAAGACAAGTCGAGTCTATCCTTCCTCTTGATTGAATGCACTCACGTTCGAGCAGCGGACGGTGTAGGCGTCCTCCTACAATGCATCCAAGTTCAGGCCCACACGCGTAAAGAGGGACGCGAACGCGACTGCAAGAGAAGGAGTCACACAATTAGTAATCAGGAGAATCGATGAGCAGTGTGGGCAGTGTGAGGCACACCCGGCCGAGTAGACGCGAGCGAGATAGCGTGGGAAATAAAGAGACGGCAGGCGAGAAGGAGAGGGGAAGGGGTCAATGGAGGGGGCTGACGTCGCAAAGACCATTCCCATCTTTTCCGATGTCTTGCGACTTTGATGGAGTGAGGAAGAAGAACAATGGGATCGAAGATACCAACAACAATGTTCCAATCTCAATGTGATAGAGGCCAAACCAGTTTCCAACACGGCCTCCCTTTCGAGGATAAAATGTTTATTACTCACAGAGCACCCACATGGAAGAGGAGGATAATCAGAGAAGAAGACAAGAAAAGTTTCACAGTAGTTGCCTCTTCCCACTCCCAGTGAGCATTGCCATGTGTTCCTTTAGGCTCGAGTGAAATAGATAAATACAACTTTTTTATCATTGTACATTTGCGATCCAATAGTTAAAAATGTGTTTTAGTGCTCTCTTCACTCTGTCGAGGATTTCTAGCGTCTTCATGCAGTATCGTCGACTGAGGTAGTTGTTGCTGGTCTGTGCACTGAGCCATTGAGCTGAGATACTGGGGATCTGACATTACGTCTTTGAGCATAAAGTCGTGACCACAGTGTCCTGAATCTATTTTTGGATATATGATATTCTCGAAGGCTGAATTGCTTGTGATATCTTATTACGAAGCTGTGTTGGACAAGCTCTCCCTCTGCGTTGGCGAACAGATGGACGATGTGATAGGAGACTCCGCGTTTCCATAATAGTCCTCCTGGGGCTCCCGATGATAATATCCGAAGAATTTGCTCGCTAGCCATCGCCTGCAATTCGTTATACTGGAAACCATCTATTATTGTTTACCTTGTCTCCATTTGTGATAGATATCTTATTAACATAGTCATCATTCCTGATTGAAGGCGTTCATGATCGAATAGCGGACGATGTAGGCATCCTTCAAAGCATTCAAGTTCAGGCGATCACGACAGCGTAAAGAGTGACGCGAGCGCGGGTGCTAGATGGGAGGGGTTCGAATAGACAAGAGAATCAATGGGCCCTGCAGTGTGGGGCTCTCCCTCCCGAGTGGTCAACACGAGAGACGCGAGAGAGAGTGCGGAAGGAGAGAAGAGACGGAGGAAGAGGAAGGGAAGAGTGGCTCAATGAGGGGGGCTGGCATCGTGGAGATTATTTCCCTCCTCCTGTGAGCTGGTATATTTATGGAGTGAGAAGAAGAACAATGGGTGTCCAAGAGATCAGCAAAACAGTTCAATCTCACTGTGAACGAGACAAGCCATATGCGTTCTCACATGATTAACAACAGTTTTTCGTCGCAGCAGGAAAAGAGTCAGGAAAGCAATAGAGTGCAAGTGAACATTGCCGTCTGCTTATTTAGAGTCGATGGTGATCTATAAAAATGCTTTATCATTCTGCATTTGTAAAACAGCTTATGAACAGATTCTCTCTGCATTTCGTGGAAACGACAGCAATTCCTTTCTTTTCCCTGATTCTCGAGCTCAGCCACGCGTTCCTTGTTCAAATAGCATTCGCAGTGAGGTTTCTTCTCTGGTGGACATTCCTGAAGTTATTCAGAAGTAGATGACTTCAGTGAGGCTTCCAATCAATTAGCGACCGCCCTGATATACTAACCTTCGTCTACGATATATTCCTCACATAGCTGGAGTGGACGCAGCGTAGTTGATGAGCATTCAGTTCCATTACCTGCAATACATATTTTTCTTTGGTGAACTCATAGCATAGATCCTAACCTTCTTCATTTTCGTGATTCTTTTCAGAGCCTCGATCATTATTTCCTCATCAGTTCCTCCGTGATCTTCCAATCCTTTAGCTCTCGAAACACTAAGAGAACTCCTGAAATTTTGGTTCATCATTCATTTTTATATAATATTACTGAGTCCTGAGCCTCGCATCGATTTCACAGCTACTGTGTTTGAGGGAAGGCGAGGAAGCAAAGTGTTCATTGTTCTTTATTGGAGACGTTCATGTTGGAGCAGTGGACGGTGTAGGCGTCCTAGAAAGCATTCAAGTTGAAGTGAACGCGAAACATAAAGAGGGAATCAATTGCGAGTCCCAGAGGAGAAGGACTACGCGTAAACAAGAGAATCGATGGACCTTGCAGATTGGACTTGCCAGACCGAGTGACCAACGCGATAGACGCGAGAGAGAGTGTGTGGGGAAATAAGAGACGGAGGAAGAGAAAGGGAAGGGTGGGGTCAAGGGCCGGAGGGCTGGCATTGCAAATAACATTGACCTCCCACCGGGTGGCCTGGCCAGGGATCGACAGAGAAATAACGACGAAATCCAAGAGAACGACAAAATGGTCCAATCTCAAGAGCGAGGGGACAAGTCTAGATCATTAGTTTCTTACACTAGGCAATGAACGAGATCAAGTCTCGAGGTGTGTATGTCTTGGAGCGAGAAACAACTATGACTGCTCTTTTCCGTGGCAGTGCCCATCTCTTATTGCGTGTTGTGTTCGGTTCCACGGGCTGAGTGCTTCACGAGCTGTCTCTTGTGATACAATGAAAATTAGGTATTTTAAATTTATCGGCAATTCGATTGGGTTATTGCTACAGGTTCGCTTCTGAAATCACGATCTAGAACGTTTCGTCACTAGTCATTATTTCCTCATGAGAGCAATCATCCCAATCGGGGTCCATGCTGATGATTCTCGTCCTCTTGGCCGTCCACTCCTCGTGCCACTCTCCTCCCTTCTCCTGTCTGCGATACCGGCGGCCGAAATAGCCGCTGATTTGCTTGACGTTCAGCCACTGCTCAGGATGGAATCGCCGGAGATCATCACCCGTCAGCACCGTCATCATCACCTTCTCCGTAAGTTCAGACGGTATTTCTTGTCAGTTTCTCCCCAGCCATCGCCTGCAAAATTTAAACTTTCATATGACAACTCCTCGGAACATTTCTGTTCATTCTGTTAGTGATGCTTTTCTTACGAGCGTCGATCTACATTTTGTAAGCGTTCATTTACGAACCCGCGCATGCCGGCGAAGACACGTTGATCCTTCTTTTGTGTTGGCAGATGATGAACCATAGTGATTCTATCATTATTCTTGATTAGAGTCGTTCATGTTCGATCAGTGGACGGTGTAGGCATCCTGAAAAGCATTCAAGTTCAAGCGAACGACGACAGCGTAAAGAGGGACGCGAGCGCGGATGCTAGTGGGAAAGGGGTTCGAATAAACCAGACAATCAATGGGCACAGCCGCTGGGCAGTGTGGGGCACACTCTCCAAGTGGTCAACACGAGAGAGTGGCGAGAAAAGGAGGCGGAAGGCGTGAGGAGAAGGGGGAGGGGTAGGTCAAGGGATAGTGGGCTGCTATCGTAAAGATCACAGCCATTGTACCCGGTGGGTGGGTCATTCAGAAGGAGAGAGGGAGACGAACATGCCAGGCAACGAAAGTGGACCCTGAGTGAGACCGTCTCGAGCTGTTTTCCCCTCAAGTAATTGCGCATAGGGCCTCGATCACCATTCTCGCCATGGGCATGGCCAGTATTGTTCCTCGATCAAAATTTCGTCTTTCGCACCTCTGAAAAGTGATGACTGGGAAAAGCCGAGGAATGGGAAAATTCCTTCGCTGGGGGGAGTGCCAATACAAGCGAGTCACTGTGCATTGCACTCGCGGAGGAGATGAGGCAATAAAGCGACCGCCCCTAAAAGAGTGGAAGCAGCTGCCTTCCATCTGCCCCAGATCATCTGCTTATCTGTTCTTTTAGCGTCACTAGAGCACCAGAAAAAGCTTTATCGTATCTTGTCTTTTTAACTCAACTAATATGGGGGACAATTTACAAAAAAAAATCTTGTGGGATGAGGGAAGCGCCCGTTGAACCGAGGGCACGAATCGTTTCCAAGCCCGTGTCCAAGATCCTCTGAAAAAATGCCCGGTTTCATGGTCGAAAACCCAAAAATTTAAATATCGCAACCAAGCTCCCTGTTCACTTACTTTCATTCCATCCTCGCCATAATCAGTATGGAACGTCAAGGATTGTTGTCTTCGGTACCTGAATGAACGGAATTATTCTCGAAAAGATGGCGAAGATACCGTGCGTTTTTCAGGAAGTGGAAAGGGGTTATCAAGTAGTAAAAATTATATAGTCCTGAGTCTTCGGCCATCAGTTGAGCTCGTTCGCGTGAGTCAATTGAAGATTTCTGAACACTCACATGCTTGAGCACAAAGTTCGATATACCTGCATAATCTGTCGATGATCCTTGGAAGTCTACATGACAATCGTGAAGAAGTGGAACGTGTATGGTCCCTCCTGCAATGGATTCCTGCGTAACACGGAACAATGTATCAGTACGCGGCTATCGAATTTGCGCTCAATGAAAGGACGATCAAGGAAAGATGTCATAGAGACTGTAAGCGGGAATAATAAAGTAGGTTATATTTTTAGGGACACAAATGGAAAGACGAAGTAGCCGCATTCAATAGCACAAGAAATTTGGAATGGAGGGAACGTAAGGGCTTACGACTCTTTTCCCAGCACATTGGGGCGGAGAGGGGAGGAGAATGAGAGGGCGAAAGCTCTTTTCGCTTGAGTGTAATCCAGATCATTCGGATTGCCTCGACGCAGTATGAGGGGGCAGTGGAAGAAGGAAAGAAGCGGACGCGGAGAGTGAGGCACTTTTTGCACTCTTCCGGAGGCGCAGAATCTGCCGCGGCATCCAACGCGATGTGACGAGAGTTCTTCTGTTCTTCAGCGATCAGAAGATGAACAATCGAAGGGTCATGGTCAAACAGCTGAAACCAGAGACAGACGTCTCTAGTTTTACGTCTAGATGTGAGGACTCGTAAAGGATACGCTCATGTCGTCTCACAGATTGAGAAGCTTCTACATCCCAGCAGTGCCTCCTTTTCACACAAAAATCAGAACACCGCACTCCTTTGCAGATCACTGTACCAGAGCGCAAGGTTTCAGCATAAGTTGAAATGGGGAAAAGCAGCTTTATCGTTGCACGGAGTAAATCCGCAATTATAAAAGTAGGCGTGCTTTGGTTGGAGGGAAGCGAGGTAGCCTTCATGAGTCGAGAGGAAGACTGTTTTCCTGTAAGGCACTATCGGTTCGATGTTGCATTCGAAATGTCCCACTCCAAGTTTATAATAACTGCGCTTACCTCCACATCCATCTTGAGATCGAAGGGACAAATGAAGTCAAATAATCGAAGTCTCCAGAGCGGATAAGAATGAATCCATTGCTTTTAGGTATGTCATACCATCCATTTTCTTTTCATAACGACGAGAGACGATGATCCTGGGTTGTCTGCATAATGGTATTTGTTTATAGTATTGATGCAGCCCTTGAGGAACTGAACTCAGTACCGAAGTGCCACGAGACGTGCATGGTGTTGGCGGTTTTCTGACGTAAGAACATTATAACACATGACGAACAAATATCTTACCTTGATCATGAGGTTGCTGATGGATGGTGGACTGCGAGTTGATTAGTGGGACGTGTACGGTCCCTCCTACAAGAAATGGATACCAGCATCGAACATTCGGTAAGCAACGAGACCAGCCACAAGGCACGACTAACTGAAAGGAGAGTGCGAAATGGAGATGGATAGGGACTTGGCTGCAATCTTCTATGGCAGAGCAATAATAAATGGTGGTACGAATAATTGGCCTTGGAAAGTAGCAGCGGTCAAGATGGAACACGAATGGGAAAGAAGGGCACTCCAAAAAGAGTGCCGCGACGAATAGAAGACATATGGAAAGGAGGGGAAGAGAATGGCGATATATTCCCTATGGACCACCTCCAGTGCATTTGAAGTAGAAGAGATAAAGGGGGAGAGGGAGGGCGAAGGAGTTCTTTTCTCACCCAAGTGTATTCGGGGACTTACGGGAGCAATATGGGAGACAGAAATAGCCGAAGTGTTAGGGAGGCACATTTAGCTGCTCATCCAAGAAGATAGCTGCAGATCACAAGATGGATGTAATGGAGGGGAAAAGTAGGGCACAAGTATTCCCTTAGAACCCATCTGCCCAGTGATATTGACAGGACAGGGGAAGAAAAGGAAGGAGTGCGGAGGAGTTCTCTTGCCGTCCAGTGTAATCCAGAGGGTTCGGCTTCCCTCGGTCCAATATGAGGGGGCTGAGGAAAGAAGGAAAGAAGCCGAAGCGGAGAGTGAGGCACTTTTTGCAGTCTTCCGGAGATGCAGCAGCTGGCCGAGAATCCCGGTGCAAGAAGGGTGGGGGAGGGGGGGGGGTGGGTTCCCCCGGAGAAACAACTCGAAGGATCGACTGCATATCAGCAACACGACGAGTCGTACGGATGCTTCAGCAGCTTTGCATTGACAATCATCTCCAGAAGAACCACGAGGACAATGCGGAGAAGTGTGTTTAAGTCACCGAAAAATCGTTCCACTTCTGCCGTCTACTCTTTCACGGTTATCCGAAGTCTAATGAAATGCTTTATCGCACAAGTGAAAATCAGCAAAAATAAGGTATCATTCATACAAAAGGTGTGCAGATAGAGGGAGGCGCCGTAGAATCCAATGGTTCTGTTCTTCACGCAGGGAGGCGTTCCCTGAAATGCGCAAGATTTTCGTTGTCGAGCACCATCCCTTGAAATATTGCACCCAATATAGCTGTTTCACACACCTTCATGGCCATCCTCGCCTAATTCAGTACGGAAACCGAATGATCGTTGTCTTCGGAGCTTGAGAAAATTTAATGGATTTCGGATTGGGCTGTGATGATACCGTGTACTTCTTCTCATTGGGAGATAATGGAGGGCGGCCGAGCGCCCGCAGCAGCATTGCACTCATCGATTTTCTTACGTCCGCAAGCGAACTGAACTCTGTATCAAAATTCCAGGCAGCGCGGATGGAATTGACGTTTTCTGAACATCCAAATTCTTGAGCATAGAGCGCAAAGTACCTTCATAATCTTGACGTTGATCCTTGGAAGTCTACATGACAATCGAGAAGAATCGGGACGTGTATGGTCCCTCCTGCAAGGGATTTCATATATCGTAGTCATTCATCTTTGTTGAGCACAGAATGAGAATGAAAGGAAGGGATTGGAAAGTGAGTTGTGAAATGGCTGCAATCTGCAGGGATAGAAGAGTGAGTTCATGCAAAGTAGCCACGTTCAAACGAATGCGTCAAAGGAGAAGAGCAGAGTCTGACGAGTAGCACAAGATATATGAGATGGAGTGGATAGAGAGAGAGAGGATCCATCTATTTCCTCAGGACCCTATATCCCGGCACATTTGGGAAGAGAGGGAAAGAGAGGGAGGGAGGGCGAAGGAGTTCTTTTCTCGTCAGAGTGTAATCCAGAGGGTTCAAACTGCCATCGACGCAATATGAGGGGGCTGACAAGGGAGAAGGAAAGCCAGCAACTTCGGGGAGCGAGGCACTTTTTGTTGTTCTTCCGAAGCGTGATCACAACAGCTGTCCAATCCGCCGAGCCGATGCGAGAGAGTGAGAGAGAATGTCCTATGCCCCGGAGATCACAAAATCGTCTTTAGAAGAAGCATAATCACTGGTAGCAATTGTTGCCGTAGTCGGGAAGCGAAATGAGCGTGGATACGCGTTATTTAGCGATGTGTGAAACAACGTATTGATTACAAACATTTCTTTATCTTTTTTCCTTTTCATGAGTGGCATCGTATGATCGTTGGCGCTAAATACACCGCAGGACAGAAATGGCAGGACCTGCATGCAATTCAATTATACAATTCATTGCCCATTAGCATACCATTCAATTTCATCCATTGCAATCCAGATGAGCTGCCAGGTGTATCGTTGTTTCGTACACCTTGAACAGTCTGATGCGCAGTTCTTGTCCTGCAACAGTATGTATTGACACAGAGCATTTATCAAGACAAGTAAACATGAAATGTTCTCGACTACTCACAATCATCTCGCACCACGAAGATTTCACCCCCGTGGCGATGATGTTGTAATCCTGTACAACGGATGTCTGGGCGACTGAAA
This sequence comes from Levipalatum texanum, assembly GCA_014805385.1. Classification (NCBI taxonomy): domain Eukaryota; kingdom Metazoa; phylum Nematoda; class Chromadorea; order Rhabditida; family Diplogasteridae; genus Levipalatum; species Levipalatum texanum. The sequence goes on along the minus strand of JACMIG010003049.1, from coordinate 1,309 downwards.
TGTTGCTTATCGTCGGTACACTAAGTGCTAAGCGCACTAAGCGTCGGTGCACTGTACCTTTGTTACTGCCATTGGCATTCATGCCTTTTCGAATCCCTGATTCGCCACCATCAAGATCATGAATTAATGATGGCTCGTCAATTATTGTCTGCGATCCCGAGAGCATAATTCCGAGTTCGGATGTAACAATTCCCTTTTAGATGTATGCATTCATAATGTGAGCATGAATACAAATGTATTGTACTTCGAGGAACATACCTATTTACTTTGAGGTCGTTTGATTGGCGAGTAGTTCATGTTCAAGCAGCGGACGGTGTAGGCGTACTGAAATCAGTTTCGGTTCATGGGAATCTATTGCAGAGTGACAGCGGACGAAATAAGGGAAGGGAAGGGAAGGGAAGGAAGTTAGGAATGTGCGGAAAGGCGACCATGGCACACTGGGAGATTCAGAAAGAGAGAATGTGAGGAGAGCAGATTGCAGGCAATCGTGAGAGGAAGGAAGAATGGCTAGCGGAGGCATGGCCCAATGTTGTACCGCCCAATCATAACATCATCATATTGATAAATCGCAAACTGTTTTACAACAACTGCGAGATTTAACCCCGCCAGACCTGCGGCTGGGGCGAGATGCTTGCGCAACGCAGAAATAAACAATGAAAACGTGAGCAATGCAAAAAATTAACATTTCTCACAGAGCAGGAAATACTGATTGCGATAATGAATTCGTCGAAGAATAGGTGCCAACAGAAATACATCGAAAAACGAGCAGAGCAGCAGCCATCACTGGAAACCCCGTTGCAGAGCACTGAATCCTCCTCTTTCTATAGAGCAAATGGCTGCACTCGAGGGAATGATGGAGGCAAATGGCGGTGATCAAAGGTCGTTGCAAAGCAATTTTACAGAAAAAATCTATTCTTGAGCAAAAATCGCTTTATTCTTATTCGCAATACTATTAGATGTGTTATTTACGAAATAAGAATATTAATACAGCAGAAAAAGCGAACTCTGTTCTACTGGCGTAGGTTCCTCCCTCTCGTGCTCTGACCATCAGATTGTAATTTCTGACATTTTTCGGGAAGAGGAAGAGGATTATCCTGTGGTAGATGCGGTAATCAAAAAATTCCTCGGGCGTCGGCTAAAAATATAATGTTGCAATGGAGACCAACGCGAGGAAACCACAGATTATATTTTAGCACCACGAGGCACGCTATTGTCCGGCATTATAGTGATGCGGAGGCGACGCGCGAACTACCTTGCGGTAAGCAGCGTAGTGATCTATCTTCTGCGGCAGAAGATAGATCACTACGCT
>JACMIG010003048.1:0-13242 GCA_014805385.1 Levipalatum texanum | reverse complement strand
CTTCCTCGATAGAACATCCGCCCGGGCTTGGTGAATCATGTTGTGCGTGTGCAGTGGTTGGGGCCTTTTCTTTCTTCCTCCCCCCGGAAAATAGGGAGGGGGCCAGGCTGGGACTCACCCCGCTTATCGACTCAAGGTTAGTGGAGCGCGCGTTTTGGCCTTCCATCGCCCTCTGATTCCCTTCTGCTTGACCCCTGGAGGTTGAGAGAAGAAGAGAACAAGAAGAAGAAGAAGGATCGATGCGCACGAGTCGATCGTCTCTCATCTGACCCGACTATCACCCTCGCGACATTTTACCCCCCTTCGAATTTCGTGCGCGTCCCGTCCAACACGGACTCCTTTTCAGCGTGTCAGGTTGCAATTATTCTCAGCATATCGCAAATTCCAGGCCCTCTCGATGCCACGCGGCCGGGAACGGGAGTGAACGGACGAAACACCTGTCGAGAAGAGTGAGCATTTCCCAACTTTGCCCGCTTCCGAGTGTTGCATAGCAGGGGGAGAATTGATTGGAGTGCGCGGAGTGGATGATGATAAACAGTAGAGAAGAGAGGAGGGGAAACCAATGAGTCATTCAGCCTGCACTCAACGAAAGATGGGACAGCAGTGGTGAAATTCCACTAGTCATTCGCGTTCTTTTCGAGGAAAACTAGCGATTTTAGGTGTTAAATAATTTTTATCTTCTAAATTTTAGCTTAAAAATAGTATTTTTATTTGTCTAGATGGCGTCGGCGTACTCGATTTCGACGGCGGAGCACGAGGCCAACATGGGCCAGTTCGCCATGCTCAATCCCCAGGGAGGAAAGGTGAGCAAATGACCCAAAATAACATTTAAATAAAATTTTAAAAAAATCAGGTATCCGGAGAGGCAGCGCGCAGTGTCCTCGTGAAGAGCGGATTGCCGCCCGCTGTTCTGGGAAATGTGAGTAAAAAATATAATTAGCACGTCGCCACATGGAAATTACGATAATTTACTGTATTTTCCATACGTCGAAGTTTTCTAAACCACTTTGAACACAATTTTCTCCATTGTCGAGAACCAATTTGATGAAAAAACGTAAAGCTCTTTTCTTAAAGAAGGAGTAGGAGCAAGATTCCGGTCCGTAAAACAGCTGTGGAATTTGTGGATACGAACCACAGAAAGTTTACTGTAGTCGCACCACTTCGAGATTCCTTGAGAGTGTTTTATCGGTATATTTTTATTTCTTTGTTTTATAAATTTTCATCGATATCTACGCTCGTTTCTCTAGACATGCAAAACATAAAGAGAGATTTAACACTCCTTTTTCACGCCATCCAGACAAGACCGCCCAAAGCTACCGTATCAAAAGGGTGGTTTTTCTCCAAACCATAACTCCTGGTTGAATCGAGTATATCAGGAATGAGTGGTATGGAACATCTCGTCACGGCGAGCTATATCCGTTCATGCCAATATCTCCCTTTTGAAAGTTACTCCTACTCCTTCTTTAAATCGCTCTTTTCAGATCTGGTCACTCTCCGACCTCGACCGCGACGGTTTCCTCGACCAGCGCGAATTCTCGATAGCGATGAAGCTGACGCGGAATTGCCTGAGTGGAGTGCCCCTGCCCCCTTCGCTCCCTCCCACTCTCCTCAACGTGCCCCTCTCCGGCTCCATGCCTCGACCTCCCCCTCCTCCAACCCTTCCTCCCATGCCCATGGGGGTACCTCCAGGTATTTCGTTGTCGAATACCACAGATCAAAGATCAACCAGGTCTCCCTCCGATGCCGGGTGCTTACGCCCTTCCTGGGATGGGAGTACCTCCAGGGCCGGCGCCTGCCTTCCCCGTCTACCACACGGCACCCGCAGGAATGATGGGAGGACCCGGAGGATCGCCCGCTAAGGGTAAGGAGTAGAGCCTAGGGCATGAAAGACGATCCCCATCCAGCCCCTCCTCTCCCCGGCCGCCCCCCTGCTGCCCCCGGCGCTTCCTTCCCCGGTCGACAACTCGACAACTGGACTATGCCCCAGCCCAACAAGCTCAAGTACACCCAGATGTTCAACCAGTTCGACAAGGTGACGGGATCGACGAAAATAATAATTATGGGGGATCTTTCAGGGCCGCACGGGATTCCTCGATGCATCGGCAGCTCGCAATGCCATGGGCCAGTCCGGACTGCCCGGCCTCGCTCTCGCCCACATCTGGGTCCTTTCTGACGTCAATAATGTGAGGAATAAGATATTTAAATATTTGTATTCTATGAGATTTTTCTGGCAAATTCCATCTGAAAAATAGCCACTCGGTGTACTGTAAGTAAACGGAAAGTAGGAAATCGTCAATGACCGGTTGATTTACAAACGATATTGATTTGGTTGTATTTTCTAGGCTAAACACTAGCTACTCAATATTTCAGGATGGTCGCCTATCGACGGACGAGTTCGCCATTGCTATGTGGCTGATCGAGCAGCACAAAAATGGATTCACCCTCCCTCCGGTGCTCCCTCCCGAGTTGAAGTCACTCTGCCACGGCATTCCCGGAAGGTGAGCTTTTTTATGTGCGGTGTTTCCCGAACAATAGGATGAAACTATTTACCATGAAGAGTGAAAGGCAAAAAATAAAAATATTTAGTGGCGAATAACATTTGTTCGGTAATACTGAAGAGCGTGCGAGTCATGCGCGAGTATGATCTACAAGAGGCGATGCCTCTACCATGGGCAATTGGTTGTTGGTGTTGACGATGTACAACAACATGATGTACAACTACTATCGCAGATCGGACTCGCCTGCGACTCCATCAGGGGAAGCCCCCGCCCAGAAGAGCCCCGCACCCAAGACATTCGAGGTGAGCGCTTTTATTACTACAACAAGAACAGTTTAATGTTTTAAATTTGACTAACTTCAGTGAAAAATTACGCTGTTCCAGGACAAACGCCGGGACAACTTATCCAAGGGCCAGGCGGAGATCGATCGTCGAAGACTAGTCCTGCAGGAAGAGGTAGCCCATTTTTGTGCATCAACTCTGCCTGGAAAATTAATTCCTTGAATTCGCGGAATATATTCAAGAACTTTTGTTCAGGAGGATCGCCGGCGAGCAGAGGAAAACAAGAAGTTGCGCGAGGCCGAAGAGAAGAGGGAACGAGAGCGACTGGAATTCGAGAGGCGGAGGGAAGCAGAGAGGCAAGCCGAGCTGGAGAGGCAGCGACAGGCAGAGGAGGAGAGGATCGAGGCTGAGAACAAGCGAGCCGCCGAGAGGGAACGACAGCGACTAGAGGGAGAGAAGCAGAAGGCCAAGGTGGCACTCGAGAAGAGGAAGAGGGACCTCATGGTAAGCGATTCTGAAGCTTGTATTGATAAACCACAAAACGTGGTTGTGTAAGAAAAAATGTTGGCTATGTTTATACAATACTACTTGCAGTCGTTGAAGTCATCAGCAGCAGAGCGAGCGGCGACACAGGAGCAGAAAAGGAAAACTCTCGCCTTTCAGCTGCAGGTGAGAAATTATTTTTTGCTGAAATATAATTCCACATTTCAGGCTCTCGACGAGAAGAAGATCGACCTCGAAGCCGATGTGGGAAGAGCGCGGGACGCCATCGAAGCCATCACCAAGGTACCCTGTTGATACTTTTAATTTTGACCGGGAAATATAAAGATTGCAAAAAAAATTAATGTACATGTACAATAAATATCAAAATTAATTCCAGGAAATAGAAGGGATGCGACTGTTGCGTGACGAGAAGCTGAAAGCTATCGCGGATGCGCAGACGGAGAACCAACAGGTACTGAGTGGATACAACATCTTTACTACTTTTCTATCCTGTTCTTCCTCAAATTTAAATGTATGTGTCTGCATTGTAGTCAGCGGTACAGGCAGAGCAGCTAGCTCATCAGCTCCTCCAACTCCAGGGTGCCAACAGGTGCGAACTTTTGAAAACTGTTCTTACGACATCTGCCGGCTTCATGAAAATGGGCCGCATTCTACCGCCGAATATTTGTTTTAGCAAACTTTTTTCAGGGAAGCTACCGTACGTGCTTCGGAATTGGACGACCTCGCTGCCCGGAAAGAACGAGCGGAGACCAAGATCGAGGAGATGAAGAAGCAGGTGCGTAAAGCATATATTTTTATGTTTGTATTTTTCTCCCTTCGTTGACAATGCAAGAATGGATGCGATTCATAGATGAGTTCTGTAAAATGAAGCGTATTTCCGACTCTACTCGTTTCCATCCATGAGTTCTCATTTTCAAGGTGGAGGCAACGCGTGAGCGCAATTGCGCCCAGCAGGAGAACGTGGCGAAGAAGCGACAGGAACTGGAGGGAGGCCTCCGCCCCGCCGTCCAGAGACTCGTTGCCGAACACGCCGGAGCACTCGCACGGGCACAGGAGAAGAAACGGGAACTGGCTGCAAAGCTACGCACAAACGCCCAGCCAGCGCAGTCGGCAGGTAGACTTTATAAATAAAGTCATCAAATTTATAAACTATTTAATTCAGCTCTCTACGACGCCCCTCCCGACGTCTCCTCTCCCTCCAACGCCCGCTCCTCCATCCCCGCTTACGATACTCCACCCGTCGTACCCGACACCGCCGCCACCAGCAATGGACACCACCATGAGACGAGTGCGCAGTTTTACAAAATATAAATAATCAGTTTTTGCCCAGGTTCCAATGGCCCTCTGCCCGTGGGCACTGCCGGCAGCCAGTCGACGGTGAAGTACAAGGGCATCTACGCATTCGAGGCCAGGAGCGAGGACGAGCTCAGCTTCCAGCCGGGTATAGCATTTGAAAGAGGCGCATCAAAGATAATTCTTTGAAGGTGACGCCATCCTCGTCTTCGAAGGACACGCAGCCGAGCCCGGATGGCTTGCAGGGCAGATCAAGGAGAAGGTACGCATTTTCGTATTATCGGTGGAATTATCGTATCGGAGAATACGGCCCGATACGATGAACTCGGTAGTGATCTGCAACTCGTTGTGCGTGAATTTGTTAACCACTACCCATCGATAATAATTTTACACTTGCGTGGCGGAGGTAAAAAATGTAATTACTCTACAGGTCGGTTGGTTCCCCGCTTCCTTCGCCGAGCCCATCGCCCCGGTCAACACGAACGCCTCTTCGGTACGACAATAATTCAGAGTGACATATTTGGAGTTCTCGAAATCTGAGACGCGTGGGAAAATGGTGTTCGAATCTTTGTCCGTCTTGTGTTCCGATGTGAATGTTTGCGAAATGTGTTCACCGCGTGAATCAACCCCGGAGGGAGAAGGGGCAGCATTCTCAATTCTTTCTCTTGGCCTCTTCTAACTAGCCTTTTGCCCATGATTCGCCTTCTTTATTGCTGCAAGGTATTCATTTTTTTCTACTAATTGATTCAATTTACAGTTAACGTTTACAGCCCATGCAAACGGTGCCGACGAACGTGACGCCGTCGCCGAGTCTCGAGAAGATCCTCGAGGAACCCCGTACGATCGATCACTCCGTGATTTATTGAATTCTTGACTCTTCAGATTCCTCTGTTCCATCGGCCGCCGCAGCCACCAATCACGCCGTCAGCAACAACGCCACCGCCCCCAAGCCGCCCACCACCAATGGAGAGAGCACCGTGAGTCATTGTTTCGTTTATATCACAGTCTGGAATGTGTGGATGGTTCGGAACGAATAAATAGCAATATTCTAGGTGGTGTGCACGTGCGTGGCGCAGTTCCCATGGAAGGCTCGAAATGCGGGCGATCTCTCGTTCGCCAAGGGAGACCACATCGAAGTACTCGAGAGGACGGATATGAAGTGGAGGGGGAGGAAGGTCGGAGGGAGCGGAGAGACTGGATGGTTCCCCAAGAGCTACGTCAAGGTCGTCGATGAGGTACGGCATTTCCCTTGACAGCACAGTATCTCTGGCATAATCGTTGTCTATTTATTCATGTATTTATTCACTTACGGAAATAGTGAAAAATACCCTTTCCTTCAGGGTCGGACTGGCTCAGCCTCCTCCGGTGGCCCCTCGTCCCGGCAGCCTTCGGTTGTTTCTGCTGGCAGCGCTACTGCTACTCCCACTTCTGGTGAGAAAGATCTCCCTTCAAGGGCTTTGACTAATCGATATTGTGGCGTGCAACTGTCGTCCCCTGCCCTTAATGCTTGGGTAAAATTGGGTACAAGGATAGCTGTGCTTAACCGCGGCCTCCCTCCCTCCCCCATGCTCTCTTCTCCCTTGGCAGGCTCGGCCCCCTCCATCTTCCCTGGCAGTGGCTCCTCTCACTCGGTGCTCTCTGTCATCGAGGTTGGCAAGGGCGGCGGCCCTCCCGCTGGTCCCGCCCCCACCTACGAGTCGCCCCCTGGCGACGTCCCCAACTCCATGTACGACGTGCCCCCCGGAACGGAGAATGGAGAACTCGCAGGTACCCGAGGAGGCGACGCCCTGTTTGTAACGCTTGTGGTTGCTATGATCGGGGGGAATTTGATGCGGAGGATAATTTAATCCAATACAACCAGCGGTTCCTCCGCGTTGATTTTTCTACTGATCATACGTGCAGCTTCGGGAGAACTAACTAACAAAAGAGTGAACCTCTAAAATAATTGCACTATTTCCAGCAACTCCCTCCGCTGCCACCGCGGCATTCCCCTCCGCAGGTTCAGTACTTTTTATATTATATTATTCCCTCATTTAATTCTAATAGAGCTATTTCATTATTTTTGTTCAGCAGTCGGTGAATGGTACGTTGCGCTGTTCAACTTCGACGCCGTGGAGTCGACGGATCTCCCACTGCACTCGGGCGACAAGATCCTCGTCACGGAGAGGAACGACGACTGGTGGAAGGTACCGTGATCCTTTGATCGTATAATGATACTGGAACATCGTAAACTGATTTTTGTACGCACTTTACTGAAGGGCACGTGCAACGGTCGCGAGGGCGTCTTCCCTGCCAATTACGTCGGTCCCTCGGAGCCTCCCGCCAATGGTTTGATTTACTTGACTAGCCTTCATTTTGATAATGACTTTAATGACCATTGTCTTCAGCGGCGCCTGTAACATCGCCCACCGGCTCTTCCAAGTTCCGCGCAACGGCCATTGCCGCCTTCCAGGTAGGCTCATCCTTTCCGCATTGTCGTATTGCATTCTGTCACCTCGCCTAGAATATGATACGAGGAGTGTTTGCTATTCGATTTACGGAACGGTATTTCAGGCCGCGGGTGACAACCAGTTGTCCCTGAAGGCCGGCGACGTCGTCATCGTCCGCAGCAAGAGCGATGCAGGGTGGTGGGAGGTACGGTAGTTGAACTATCCCTACCCCCTCTCCTGGATGATACCAAATCTCTACAGGGCGAAGTGACCGATCCCAATGGACAATCCCGCGTCGGCTGGTTCCCCGGCGACTACGTCCAGGCTGATGTTAGTTCACTTTCGCTTTTCAGGGCTACTGTAAGACATGCTAATCAAACTTCTCCAGGGTTCCGCTGCCGGAGCACCTGCCATCTCTTCTCCCGTCGGCAAGACCTTCGTCGCTGCCTTTGAATACGCTGCCACCCAGGCGGATGAGCTATCATTCAAGGTACGGCTCAGTTTGCGATTCGTGGAATGAAATGGATTGCTGTAGGCGGGTGAGCAGATCGTGGTGGTTGCACAGACGGATTCGGAGTGGTGGACGGGCCATCGATCGACGGATCCCACCACGAATGGACTCTTCCCCGCTAACTACCTGCAGAGGTAACGGGGAGAGAGAGGCCTTCCCCCTCCTTGAGTTGCGACCTTTGTTCTTTCCTATTTATGACTACCCTTCACTTTATGCCTTGGACCCTCCCTCACAAATAGTTGATAACCCTGAGGACCACACTCCCCTCTGCCCTCCTTCCCTTTGCTTCCTTCCCCGTGCTTCTCGTTCATTGGCCAATGCTCCGCCCTGCCTGCCACCATGAAATGACCGTGTGCTGATGTCTCCTCGTCCTTCCCTCCGTGGCTTCCACTTCATTGTCTCTTTCTTCCACTTCACTTACCACGCACTGCTCAGTTGCTAGGCATAGATATTCAATGGCCACCACTCCAATTGGGATTATTGCGTCCACTTATATTAGTGCCGTTCCACCACCTGATTACACGTATAATTCGATTGACAAACAATAAATTATTTTAGAGACATAGGTACATAGAAAGTATATTGTGACCACTTTAACTTTATTGTATGTAGATATTTTATTCACTAAAATTTGCTGAATAAAGCGTAGTTCAATGTACAAAGTCGTTATCAGTCGACACTGCGAGTTGCCGATTGCTTTCGTAGCCCGTTGAGTCACTCCTCCCATGGCATCGTGAAGTGTGTGCCGTCCCTTGAGCATCGTGAACTAGAAACTCTCTATTTCAATGATCTTTGACCTCAGCGCACGGTCGTTTCATGTGTGTGTGGGAATTGTGGCTTTTTATGGATATTTTTATTCCTGCATGTTATTGTAGCTGCAGCCCGATGGAGTCTTCGTCCTCTGTCCTCTACGATGTCCCTCCTCCCATTCCCACCCATCGTCGTCCTTCTCCTGATCCAAGTGCACACTATGCACCAGGTTCCTGAATCTGAAAGACACCCTGATCGAGGAACCACTTGAGCATCCACCGCCTCCTCTTCGTCTTCAGCCAATGCAGACGAGGCGGCTAAAGCAGCCAAGATGATCAAACTCGTCGAAGTTCGTGCTTAGCCTTTATTCAGCCATGAACTTCTCTCCATAGGAGCTCTACACGACGGAAGAAAAGTACCACGCAGACCTCATCCTCGTCAAGAAGCTCTTCTACATGAACCTCTCCAAGGCCCTGGACGCCACCACGCTTTCCAAAATTTTCCTCAACTGGGACGATCTCATTGATCTATCAGGAGCTATCCGGGATCGCATGGCCACTGGGGAGCATCCAGGTGGGTTCAACAATACACAAACACAACCAAAACTTCAGGCTCCGTTTTCTGTGCCGAAATCGATGCATTATCGGCTTTCGTGAAGTTTTGTTCGCAGCAAACAGCTGCTCTGGAAGCGATAGAACGATCGACGGAGCACGGCGAGGTTTGCAAAAGATTACGACCATGGTAGGGATCGAACCTACAATCTTCTGCTCCGTAGGCAGACGCGTTATCCATTGCGCCACACGGCCATGCTGTGGATCGTCACTGTCTGGCTGATCTTGCAGGCCCGCCGTGTGTACGCAGCGTGCTGCCAGAACGAGCATGCGCACGGATTGTCGCTGTCGTATTTTCTTCTTCTTCCTCTGGGGCGCGTTACAAGGTAATTTCGTCTAGATTAATAAGAATAATATTGTCCAAGGTATCCCCTATTATTCGAAAAGATGCTCGCCTGCGCTGTTCCTGGCTCTGATGAACAGACGTCCCTCGATGTCGCTCTCCAGTTGCTGAAGTCCCTCGTCGCCGAGGTCCACACCAACAAAGGGAACCTTATGAAGCGATCAATATCTCCAGGTTAATCTCGAGATTCGAGAGACGGACAATCTCCAATTGCTATGTTGGGCGCAACGAAATGTGCGCACTCCCGGGTTGCGTGAGAAGATAGAGTTTACGTCCAACACGCGGAATCAGGTATTACTGTGATTAGCGAGAGATCGTAACGGAACGGATAAATGACAGGGACTTCGAACATTTCTGCACTCGGGTACACTGTGGAAGGCGCGGAGTGGACGACTGCTCATCGGCCTCCTCTTCAATGACTTCCTCCTCCTCGCCACACCTACTGACCACGTCCACGATGTAAACAAAATAAATTTATTGATTATTGATTGACTATAACTTGTAGATCTCCAACTACAAAGTGGCCAGATCGACGGACGTCTCCCTTTCGCTGTACAAGACTCCGCTACTGACGGCCCGCCTCTCCATCTCCCCTCTTCCGAAGGATCGAGCAGAAGAAGAGGGCGCTATCGATCTCAAATACGGTAAATAATAATACCATAATTATAATATTATAATAATAATGTAAATAATGTAAAAAATGTAAATAATGATAATATACTTATTATAATAAAACTAGGTGATGACGTCATCATGCTGCGGGCATCCAATCGGAATGCGCGGACGCTGTGGCTGAAACAGCTGGAGGAGACTATCAACGTCGCCCTCGTCGCCAATGCGGATGTGATGAGGGTGAGGGGGGAGGGGAGCAGGGGGGAAGTAGGAGAAGATTAGAGAAGGGAAAGAGGAACGGGGAGTGATAGAATATAGGAGGAAGACGAGGAAGAGGAGTGGGAGGGGAAGAGAGGAGTTGAAGTGGTGGAGGGGGGAGAGGGAGGCGGAAGGTGAGACGGAAAGGAGAAGAGGGAGGGATGAGAAGATGAGGAGACGAGGAAGAAAAAGAAGAGGAGGGAGGAATGAAGGAGGAGGAGGAGGTATAGGACCTGATTTCCAGAAGGGCTCCGTCGTCACCGATTCCCAACCATCGGGTCGTCTCCTCGTGGAGATCGTGGGCCTCCAGCACGCCGAGACCAATGGGCTATCGGATCAGCCCGTACGTTTATTTATTCGTTCCAATGAATACACGCATTCCGCCCTGTTTCAGTTGGCGATCCGTCTTTCCTTCGGGAGGGAATCGCAGGTGTTCGACGTTCCGGCTGGGGCTGATCTAACTGCGTTGAAGCTTACGACACAGGTTTGCATCGAATTTACTGTGTTTATTCAATCGATAACATCTCAACATCAGTTCGCCTTTACCTCTCGCGATGTGACGCTTGTCATGGGTGTGTACAAAAGACGTTTCTTCGCTCCGGATCTGCTCGTGTTCGGTGAGACCGTCCTCCCCTCTCCTCCCTCTCATCTCCACCCCTGCCAGACGAGGGCCGTATGCCCCTGGAGCAGTTGATCACGGAGAGCTCCGCCCACCGCGGCCCCATAATCAAGCCCATTCCCCTCACTACCCATGGTATCCTCCCTACCCTCCTCCTCCCTCTCATGCCACCAATTCTTTTCCAGCCGACGGCACTCGAACACTGCGGCGCTCCAAGGAAACGCTCACCGTCAAATTCGTCGTTCAGATGTTTGATAATGATTATTAGGGACATTCCGTAGAATAGTTTCTCGCGTTTTGATATAGTACAACGGGGGCGTTCTACTTCACACACTCGTACAAGATCAATGACGGACTGGGCGCGCACCACTTCGAACCCGATTCATGCTCTGTCTGATTCAGTCGGACATGGAAAGGGGCTAGAAGAGGTAGATAAAGGTTGCTCGCAGTCCGTCATTGTCGTACGGGCAAGGGAATTAGAACTCTCCTGGTGGCCGACAATACCATGATCGTAGGATAGCTGTGATCTCCTCCATTCCCCTTTCGTACTGGTCCTTTCTGCATTCTATCAGAACCTTTTAGCGTTGTTACCCTATGCAGAGTTGTGATGGCCGAGCATTATCCTGAGCATTTAGACCATGAGAAACCGCAGTTCAAACACCCGTGAATATTAACCTCAAAATAACGTGCCTTTTGATGCGATAAAATCGATAAAACACGCGATTTCGATATTCCTGGTGTATTTGCGAACTGGTCAGCTTCCATTCGTTCCTGGAACTTGTCGAGATAGACGGTCACCTTCCCTCCTCCCTTCAGCCGACGATGAAGGTGCTCAAGTTCTTCTTCGACATCAACTCCCCCTACTCCTACATCGGATTCGAGGTGTGTGGTGTGGTAGTGAATGTCGTCGTGCTACCGTAATCGTTGAACGACGACGTTTACTACACCACTTTCAGAAGCTTCTTCGGGCTGAGTCCCACTGGCCAGTGTCCATCTCGCTCCTCCCCATCCGCATCCCCGCCCTCTTCAAGGCAGCAGAGAATCCCTCGCCCGCATTCTCCCCTCGCAAGGTATCACACAGGACGGAATCTTTTGTATTCTTCGGAACGTTTAATTACAGGCGTTGTACATGCAACTGGATCTGGAGCGAGTGGCAAAGGCAGAGAGGGTGCCGCTGAGAGTGCCGGAAGGGGTGGGACCCTCTCTTGTTGATTTATTCTGAGAACTGCAGAGTCTTGAGGACTTCGTCAAATTCCTGACGAAAGCAAACACGGTGGGCGCGTGTCGGCTGATCATTGCTGTGGACAAGGAGGCACCGGAGAAGGTGAGGGGGAGTAGGGGGAGGAGATGACGTCACTCTCCAGACTCGCACCGTCACGCGAGCCCTCTTCTCCCGCATGTGGACGGAGCACTGCAATGTCTTCACGGACGAGGAGTTGGGCAAGGTACGGTAGATTAGAGCAGCGGAGAAAATGGGCGCGAAACCAGGTGCTCACTCGCTCCGGACTCCCTTCCTCTCTTCTCTCCCGCATCGGGGATGATGACGTCAAGAAGCAGCTCTTCGCCAACACCGACGAGGCTGCCGCCAGCGGGGTTTGATTTTATTAGTACGATTTGATCGGTAGAACGCCCTATGAGATAAACATCGAGCAATTTTCATTGCAGTCTTACGGTGTGCCGTGGATGGTGGTGTCGGAAGAGGATGGATCAGGCTCTCAGGTACTCGCCATAACAAGGAAATAGGGGATGGAGGAAGGGAGATTTTTCTCCAGGTGTTCTTCGGCAGCGATCGCTTCGGCCATATCTCGCAGGCCTTTGGATGGAAGCACTGCGAGGCCTGAGGAGGAACCCTTCTTGTGTTTCTTCTATTTATCAGTCCCTCCCCATTTCATAGGAGCATAATAAACATGTTTCTGTACTCTTTTTCTATTGTTATCGCATCGTTGGTTCACTCCCATTCCTATCCTTCGTCTCTTCCATCGTCGTCACGGAATAAGAAGTCGCTTTTGTTGTTGGGGCCTGGAAGAAGATTGGCATTGTCCGGTATTAATGTGATGCGGAGGCGGCGCGCGAACTACCTTTCGGTAAGCAGCGTAATGAGTGCAGTCGAGCGCGCGAATGAACATGCATTACGCTGCTTTCCACTAGGTAGTTCACGCATCAACTCGGCATCACATGCAATAGCACATCATGTTTTGGAAATACAGACTTATTGTTAGGTACAACCAGATAAGATTCATATTATAATTATAAGGAGTGAGGCCGAAGTTGGGACAAGCGGGACTGACCCAACTGACGAAAGGGGAGCCCTTGAGGGAGGAATGTAAACAGGCATGGCCAATGGCTGCGATTAGTGCGCGAAAGGGAGAATTGCACACGCTAAGTTCGCTGCGATAGAGCCTAACGAATTGTAAGTAGACGAGAATTGGTCTGCTTTAGGGTTGTTGAAACGGATAGTTCAGGCCAGTCTAGAATTGCGGATATCCGCATCGACTGTCTGGAAATAGCGGATTTCCGCCTGAAATCCGCGGAT
>JACMIG010003047.1:0-13248 GCA_014805385.1 Levipalatum texanum | reverse complement strand
CCCCGGTTCCCCAGAGATCATAAACGCGCCTTATACAATGCTCCTTATCGTCGTTATGATTCAGCTGTGAGGCGCCTCTAAAGAAGCATGGTTGTAAACATCACTGATTACTATCGATGTTATCGGAACGTCTAAATAATACCAGGTCACAAGTTTTGCTTTCTATTTCAAGTTGTCTTAAATAAATTTGAGTATCGCCGGGAGCACAAGATGTGCCAATTTTGATCGTTTTGTCTCCTGAATGGCACACGAAATTGAACGAGCGATAAAGGCGTAAATATTGGAAGCCCATGGGTGTTTTGAAGTAGTTAAAAAAACTTCGACACCACGCACCACGAGATTGTGTGTGGCACAATTCGCAGTCCACGCGAGTCCACTTTCACTTTACGAGAGACAATATCAAAAGAAGAGTGATCAGACGATCAGACCCAGTCCATACGCCCATGTCGCGATCCAACATCCACTGAGAAGCTTAGACATAATCACACATGGAATGTGCCCAGGTGCTCTATGGGTAGGCCCTGTAGGCCACAGTGCTCCTGCGTCCCAAACTATCTAATTGTAAGTATCTCCGCTTTCTTGATTTCCGTTATCTCCAACTGAGAAAATTCCTAGGAATTTCTCAACATTGAGCCCTTTCTCGTAACGAAGGCCAAGGGTCAATAGTTCGGGAACGAACACATTTTATCTGGCTCAAAATATTTACATAGTATATTTTGAGGCTTGTTGATAAAATGAGGCAATAAAGCTCTAGCACTTGGCGACTGTCAGTGGCGAACCCTGAGAATGAAGGCCACGCGAACGAAGATAAATTATACTATAGAGATAAACGCATTAACGAACACCTCGCTATTGCGCTTATCGCATTGCGAAGGAAATGAGTACTCGAAAGGTTGAAGGATAAAGACGGAGGAAGTCAACGAGAAGGAAAGGTTGGCTGGGGTTCTGGAGACAATACCCGCAGTATATGAAGGGAGGCGGAGCTGATGGAAAAATTCTAGAACAGGATAGAAACTTATCGACAACAACGGAAGAAGTGAATAGTTGAGAGAGTGGATGTTTTCATAGGTCACTACGTCAGAGTGGATCGTACTCGAAGTCTACTGTCGGAAGTAAATATTACTACATTTAGAGGGATGACAGGGCGTAACAGGGGAGTGACGAACGGACTCGATTATTCCTGGGGCGGATGAAAGGGGCGGGTTGGTTCTGAAATAGGGAACTTTTAGATCTCATCCAATTTCGTCTGACTTCCTCCGTTTAGTGCTCTCTCTTCAACGTCCGTTCGACTCGGGTGCACCGGAAAGAGAATTGACTTTAGAGAGTTCTTTGTCGTCTAACCCCTCCCATCATCTTATCGTCTATCGTAGTTAGAGAGCGAGGGATTAGAATAGAACCCAGAGTGAAAAATATCGATTTTTTGTGTGTGGACGCTCGCTTTCGCCGGCGGTGCGACGCAGCGAAGAAAAACTTGATAGTATCTCTCCCATAGTCCCTTCCAAGATAGTGCATTCCCGCTGTGAACACCGACACTTGCACAACGTTTCTCAATCGGAAGAGATCATTGTGGACGCTGTTCGTTCGATCTGCACGATATTGCAAGTACAAATTCAGCAAAATCATGATCGCTGGTCCATAAACAAGGGTTTCGCGAATATGAGTCACTTCATCAGGACGCCAATCCATATTTTGGTATACATAAATACCCTTAAAGGGTCCCTGCCACGATGGTCTGGAGTGACCATTCTGAGCATGAGAATGGGTTCTGACCGCTTGTGGATGACGCAAAAACATAACGAAAAGTTCAGAAAACAATTTCTGAAGCTTTAAATCGAACTCAAAAATCGTAAATTTGAAGCCCTGAATTTCAGGGAAACGACACAATTGTGTTTCACAGGAACAAATCCGTACACAATTGTGTCGTCCGTCAAATAGTCGTACACTTTTGTGTTACGGTCGCAGGCGAACGAGTACACAATTGTGTCATTTCCCTGAAATTCAGGAATCGTGTAAAATTCAAACGATATTTTCAAAACAGTCTTCGTGGCAGGGACCCTTTAATGTGGAGTTAAATTGTCTTTAAATACGATTAAATATGATGCGGAAGTTCTAAAATTTCCCGTCCTAGTACAAGGAAGTACCGATCTCGAAGTTGATAAAGTTTATTTTCGCAGTTCCGCATTTCGATCGCGTGGTAATTAATTGTTTATTTTTGGTTATTTAGCATCCGGAACAAAAATATACTCACTCTTCCTCTGGCTGCTCTCAAAGCCCTGGACGACCATGAAGATGACGAAAGCAACGACGCCACACACGATGGCCATAAAAACCAGGCGCCGCAGAATATTCCCGCAGCGCTCCTGCCAGATCTCTGCAAATACATTTCATGGTTCAGTGGCTAACGATCTAGCTCGTGGGTTCGATCCCCGCTTGTGCCCTATCTTTTTCCAGCTCACCTTTCGTCGTCATCTCGTAGATATAGTCGGGGACGGGGACCTTCTCGGGTGGTCGATCAGAAAAAGTGACCTGAAGATGGAACTATTGATTTTTAAAACTTCGATCTTTGATCTAACCGTTCGCTTCTTCTTCTTGATCGTTGGTTCCGGTGGCGTGGCATCGTCGTTGTTATTCTGTTCGCCTTCTACGTCTACAGCGACGTAAGGGGCAGGCGGAGGGGAGGTGGCCTGAATAGCGTTTTTTTTAAGAATAAATATAGGTTAAATATTCGCCTTTTTTCGAGAAGTTCGCTCAGGTTCACAGATTTGGAATAGATCTACTCTAATGGAAAAAAAACTAATGTTTCTTTAACGGCGATCCAAAAGCCTCTAATATTCCTTTCTGAACGCGACTGTACTCTCTCCATCGAAAACGTGGTTACTCTCGATTTCCGACAGGTTTGAGATAATGGAGAGAGTTTCGCGCCTAGGTGCGACGAAAGGACGAGTTTGGGTCGCCGATAATAACAGGGCTCAGCTTCTGGTGGGACGCCCAAGTAAATATCCACTCACGCTATGCGACGACGTCGGCGACAGCGTGACCGTCAGCGACGTTGCTCGGATCTCTCTCGAAGAAGGCCGAGGAGGAGTCTCCCTCCCACCGCCGGAGGACTCCAGCTCGTTCAGATGGCTGTGCCGAGATAGGGAAGACGTCAGATGGGGAATGGCGTCGACGCGCAGTTCCAACGGAGGAGCCGTCGTCATTCTGCAAGGAATGCGCGAGTTTCACGTTGTTAATTTGGGGACATTTCTAAAATCATTTTTTTTACCGCGGCAGCGTGTTTTACTAGCAAATGCTTACCCGTGTGAAAGGTAAAGGTGACACAGCATTTTTGCACGGAGATTTCAAAACAGTTTGAGACGAAGATGGATGGCGGACTAAATATTCGCAAAAACGCATTACATGACGTGAGTGCAACAATGGGAGCGACAATTCGAATTCGTCACTTTTTCGTGGTTTGACCCTAAACTCCCCGGATGTAAATATGTGAATGTTTGATTTTGCGGGGAAACAGAGAGAGAGCACGATTTTTGAGAGAAGAAGAGAAAGAGATAAAAAAAGCGATGGGGGTTTCGCACTCGTGGTTCGACGGTACCGAAATGAATGGTTTTTGCGATTTGGCATGCAAACAAGAAAAATGGATGTCCTTGGGAATAGAGATTTGAATAACTTGACAAAATTACGGAAGCTCATCAGTAGCGTCCAATAAAGTAATCTAATTAGAATTCTAGTTTTAGATCAGTTATTATGGTAGTCCCGAACGCGCCGAAATAAGCGTTTCAACCAATCTTTCTTCGTTGAAACTGCCGTCTTCGAGACCATAAGTAACTTTTGAGTTCTTGGACGATTCTTCAGAAATCCATAACAACACTTTTTTCGCCACAGGGCATTAGACACGAGCCGCGTGGTAATGCCAATAAACCGGAATGCCTCTCGCTTCCCTGTAGTGTACCCATCCGTGCGGTGCATTATTCTGAATATTCCATTTTTCCCTCTCTAACAACCTCGTTTCTCTGCTCTCTCGCATTCATAGAACCTGTAGGTAGCCCGGGACAGTTATGGAGAAAAATACAGGATGAGGGAGCGAAACAATTCTTTGGTCACCCGCGTGCTGTCACGGGCCATTACCACGGATAAATAACGGAGAGAGTGTGGAACGGCGCGGGGCTATGTTTGGGAAACATCGTTCGAGAATAGTACACACTCAGTGCACCAAACTATATTCATGGCGACCCTGGTGCACAGTAAACTAGAGCGACGTTTGGGAAACGTCGGTCAACAGAGGTGCACACACAGTGCCCCAAACAGTATTCGTGCCTAGTGCGCATTAAATTACGGCGACGTTTCGTTCAAGAGTAGTGCACACTCAGCGCACCAAGCTATTTTGTTCACTAGTAAACTTCTCCCTAGTGTACATCACTCGATGCACCAATAAAATAAAATACTTACAGTTTATCCTGGCCGTCGTCGCGGCTAGTCGAGGGCTCCTCTCCGAGGGTGCCCCTGAAAAGAGTGTTCTTACTCTGTCTACGTCTCTTCTCTCTAGAGGCGATCTCATTGTCAGGGTCTTCTTCAGACTGGGGAGCGACTAAATAACTTATTCCTGTACAGGGCCCGTGAGGAGCTTCCAGAAGACCCACGTTTATTTCCCAACTGTAAACAACAGGCGTGAGGATGGTAAATTATTAAAGGCGGTTTGGGTTGAGATAACTTGCCGGTGCATGGTATTGTGCCGAAGCGTTCTAATTCACACGCCCGGACTTCTCCAATGACGGACAGCGCTCGCTTTTGATCTACCCCGTTTGACCAGTGTTATTCAATTGGCCGTGGGGCTCGAGGAGGTAGATTCAAAGCCCGCAGTCCGTCATTGGGGTTGTCCGGGCGTGGGAATTAGAACGCTTCGGGTTCTGTGCAATACAGCATTGATTGACTTGTATAACTAGAAACACTCATGTATAGCGAGGGTCTATTTTAACCGAGTTCCTAAACCTCGGAGAATTATCGGAACGGGAATATAAATTTACCTCGAGGATAGTGATGGATGGCGTGCCCACATGTCCCTGTGGAGGGACGTGTCCAGTGACGGCATCGCCGACGTCGGGAACGGCGCCGAGAGCGTCATCTGATAGATTGGATCTTATTACTGCGGTTAGCAAGGGTGATAAACGGAGTAGGAATCAACAACGCGACGCAATGGATTACTAATGAAAAGTCCTGACAATGAGATAAAATCATAGGATAGCATCCACATCATGTTTCTAACAAACACTTCCAGACCACCAGACAGTGACGTCATTCGGTTTGGGCAAACACGTAGACCAAGCTAATGAGGGGTGTCGGGTCTTGAGTGCGGGGTACTCCTGTGGTCGTGAGAGGGTAAAACAAAATCAAAATTCTGGATATGAAACGTGTGATCAGTTCTGAGACCATGAGCGGTAGCAGGATGGGACGTCAGTATGTAAAGACAGGATAGTAAAAGCTACTGATAGTGAGAAGTCTTGAGTGGTGGTTGTCAAGAGATAGAGAGGATGAATCAGTTTTCAACAGTGAAGACTCACGATCAGGTAACGAGATTCTAACAAAGACGTCAAGATCACAGGACATGAAGTCGTTTGGAAACAATTAGATACAGACCAAGTTAATAATGGTGGGTCGGATGGTTTTTTGGAGGGAGCGGATACAGACGCTTTCAAGGTTGCCCAACGACAGTAACGGATTAAGCTATCCTAGCCCTTTACGCATAGGATGAACAGTGGTTTCTCGATCTCTGAGACTCTGACGTTCTTACTATAGTTAGAACGAGGATAATTCCAGCGTGTCTAATGCCCGTGATATTCATAGGAGTTCAGTGACATGGATTTCTGCGTACGCCAATGCTCCCTTAGAACACGTGGATGAAGTAGGTGATTCGGAAGTAATCGAGATCGAAGACCTCCTATGAATATCGGGGACTAAACGAAGCGAATAAAGCGCCCTTTTGGCATGATCTCATCGACGCATACGATAACTGCCTTCATCACTGGAAATGAGCTGGAAAAGAGGCGTAAGAAAGGGGTTACATGGGGGAAGCTAGAGTAATCGAAGGGACGGCAAGGGAATCTGGGGGGAAAATAGGAAAAGAAGAGCAAGGGCGCGTTTGAGTACAATTCGGGATGAGTCAGCCTAAGAAATTAAAAACCACCTCCATCAATGGTCAAGAAAAGATGAGCTGGGGTGGAAAAGATATAGTAGTATGGAGAAATGTAAGAGCAAGAGTGACATGAATCGTAAGGACGACTTTGGAAACTTGCCCAAGCTCTGCGAGTGAGAAGGTGGATTGAAGGTGTTCGCATACTAGTGAAAGACTTCATAGTTTCCAAAGACGGTCAGGGAAAAAGCAAGAAGACGAAGACTATGAAGCATGCTTGGCAGTAAGTGGAATCAGACTGACAACTGGGAGATCCAAGAGGAAGAACCCCGCGCCCGGAACCATCTGGAGAGCGAGGGAGGAGATGGATGGAAAGGATTAGAGTGATCGAATGGGAGACACGTGGAATGACCGATCGGTTTCGGGCAGAATTAATTTGCGGCACGAGGTTTCCCGCCAAGACCGCGCTCTTTGAGTCTGATGCTACTGTTCCCAACGCGTCTAGTTTTCAAAGTTGAAGGGTTAAACGAATTTAAAAGAAACTCGAGGAGAAATTAAATACAGTTAGACTAGGGCAGCAAGTTCAAAGGACCTACGGAGCCTTTATACCCCCACAATATTTATCAGCCGCCTTGCACAATCAGTGTGACTCAATCCGGGCACCGACAGGAACTGAGGGGGTATGGAATATTATGCAAATGTTCCGATGATGAATCGGCACCCGGGGGGGCGAGAGGATGGAGGGAAGAGAGAAGATGGTGCGGTAGGATGAAAGGAGAGGAGGCGAGAAGAATAGAGAAGGATGATATGGAGAAGGTGGAGAGGAGTAGGAAGAGGAGGTGAGATAGGGCTGGAAGAGGATCGGAGAAGAGTAGGCAGAGGACGGGGAGGAAGAGGAGAGGGAGAAGGGAGGAAGGAAAAAGAGCAGATGGAAAAGAAGAAGACAGGAGGAGGAGAAGAAGAAAAGAGGACAGGATGTTGATACAATGACAAGAACACGAACAGAATCACCGGTATTTTGCAATGACAGTAATAATCAAGTGCGTCAGCGAGGAAAAGGGACGTTTATCCCGACTGCTGAGGAATACCGCGAAGAATGAATGGTAATTTTCCGCCCCTTCGTACGGTGGTTATGCCAAGAAATAATAGTCATCAGCAAAACCTTCGGTTGCAATGGGCATCTATCTGACAATGGAAAGACACGAAGAATAATCGATGTGGCAGACAGCCAGAGAATGTAGCTGGGAATTAAATCACAGAAACGACAAGGAGGTCAATGAGGTCTGGCAACATCATGAACACATGAAGACAGCGTTTATCTAACCGGACTGGATGCCTACTTGACGGCCGAGACTCTGGTCATGCTCTGGAGCACTCGTGAACACTAACAAGGGGTTGGAGTGAGGTCAAACACTTTGCCCTCTCTCCACATTGCTGTCGACTCCGTTCGGGATCACATTGTGAACACACCTCTTGGTTCTCCAGAAATAGATCTAGTAACGAGATGGAGAGAGATGAGAGAGATAGCAGTTTGATCGAAACAACCAAAATATCCCGAGCACTCAAACAACCCGCAAACATAAACGGAGGATCAAAAATTGACGGTGGGAATCGCCTGGAGACCGGTGGTCCTCCTCCTCTTCTTTCCCTTCCTTTCCTCTTCTCCATCTTCGTCTTGATCAGCCGTCGTCATTGTTCCATGTTCACAATGACGTATCCCTCCTGTGGACGCGTCAGGGCGGGAACGGGACGAGGGGAGGAAGAGGAGGAGAGGAGAGGAGGGGTGAGGAGAGGAAATAGAGGGGCAGTTTGGGGAACGTTGTTGAATTCCTCCAGGACACCTCGGGTGCATGCAGCACAGACAGCGGATCACGGGTGAGCATTGTAAATATGGAAGTGCCAGGAACGACCATTTTGCGGTTCCTGACGTCATCAGATGATATACTTCGCATCTTGCGCGGTCAGAAAGTAAGGATGAAGAACCCACTAGATCCGATCAGAATCACGTGCGAAAAAGGAGGAGTGTCTAGAAATAGTTTCCACGTCTCCCATTCACGTGCCACAGAGCGCCCCTACGTTTAGTCCAAAATCTGTTCGCTGCGACTTACAACGCCAGTAAAATGATAAAGTTACCAATGCAATACGTCGACAATAACTGTTCTGCAGTGATTTTTTGTTTGATCCGCGCTGAAAATTTCATCACTGGAATTTAAAATGCCGACAAAAATAGGCGAAGAATAGCATTAGGCTGCAAAAGATCACTATCGCTACGACGGATATATCGGGGAGAAGCTGATGATGAAATGGGCTGCGATTCTTATTGTCACTGAGCGCTAATACCACCATCTCAGGTTACCACTCCGCTGGCGAACTTTCCAGACCACTTCTCCGCCTTGCCCAACATGCCCATCGGAGCGATAAATAAAAAGCTTTCTAGAGCTTCTCTGATAGTCTGGGTACTTGTCTTACGGCATGATCTTTCGCCTGTTAGAGATTGAACATGTGAAGAGTGACGAGAGTTATAAGAACAAAGGAGAAAAACTTATAGAGAAGAGAGCATTGAGTGATGCTAATCCCATGACAGCAATGGTTGGAAGGGAAGAGGAGAGGTAGAGGGAGAGGAGAAGAGAGGAAGATGAAGAGGAGGGGAGGAGAGGAAGAGGAAGAGAAATAGGTGTGAAGAGTCATCGCCCCTCACGCATGGAGAATCGGTTTCCACGGCGAACTATCCGCGGTTATTGATGGCGAGGAAATCTCAGTGAATACAGTCATCAAGCGTCAATGGTCAGTGACCATCAACAGAACGCTTCCGTGAAGATTCCCAGGACTGATGAAGTTATCATAAAGATTCTATTGAAGAGGTGCAGATTTCGAGTTCACCACGAACTACACACAGTTGCTGTTCCGTAAGTTCGAGGATTTATGGGTCTATAGAAGTCCAAGAAATAAAGCTTGAATTGAGAGGGTGCAGTAGTTTGAGCAACTTGAAAGCGTCTTGAGAAAATGCACCAAGTTGGTATTCGAAAGACCTCCTAGGCCCATGCACGGAGGTAAAACGAAAGGAATAAAAAAAGAAGTATCGACTCATTCATAGAATGAGTGAGAGATGCAGAGAAAATGTTCTAGATATTCAGAAGGTATTAGGGAGATTTTGCCATAGGCCCATCCTTGGAGGCAAAGTAAAAAGAGGAAAAATGAGTATCATCTCCACTGCACCGACTAATCCAGCGTAATATACTGCGTAGAATTTCATCTTCCGGGGGCAAAAACAAACCGCCGGAATATCGGCGAGACTTTATGAAGAAACTGCCGGGTTTCTCTGACACAGGCAGGAGTCATCCGTGCCAAAAAGAGTTTGTGGTGGATTCGATGATGGATTCAAGCAGACCGAGGCAAATTGAGGGGCAGTATTTTGGTAAACAGCTCTACTGTAAGAGCACTCCGAGTGTATTCAGAAATACTGAGAACGTAAATACTGATAATGAGAAAAGGTGATGCGATCGAGAGGCAGGGGCCATCATTTGAAGAACCGTCCTTAATTCAATTTCAACACTGCTTAATTTTAGCGGGAATCCTACAAATTCTAATGTCATCTTAGAGCTCACCAGGAATCGACGTCGTTTTTGGGCATGAAAATTGACCTTAATAAATTCGTTAGAGCAGGAAAAAAGCCTAGGGAAAAGAAGTCTGGGTTTCAAAATAAAAATCGGCACACACGGTCCGACTCGTTCGAAACAGGACATGCCCACGGAATGACGAATTAATGGAAGTGGAATAATAGTGCAGATGAGGACGCGCATCATTCACTCCAATAGTCATCACGCTTCATTTACAGAGAGAAGTCTACGCCACGTTCCCAGAATAGAATGGTCCCGTGACAGTGGCTATGGGGAGGGGGATAGAAGCTACGCGGTAGGGTTGACAGAACATATCCTCAAATGTCTGGAGTCTCTCCGTTTGTCTAGTCTCTCACAGGTGCGAGACTAGACAAATGGAGAGACTCCAGACGTTATGAGGATAGATTCTGCCAACCATACTACCTGGGTAACAGAAGAGAGATACCGCGCTTATCGATGATGAGTCTTTCTTACTCCTCTCGCTCCTCGTCTTCTCCTACTCTTCTTACCACCCCCAGGGACTCTCCACCACAATCAGTAGCGCTTTTTCTTTCTTCGGCTATGCAACGGAACTACTATACTTACGGTGGATAGCGAGGCTTAAAGGGAACGGTCGAAATCCCTTCGGAATGCACAAAATGTCACGAAGGACAACTCGAACACCCCTCGCGCTAATTACAATGCTATTTCTCTCGCCTTCATTCAATTTTATGACGGTTCTAGGAGGAGGAGGAGGAGCGGGAAGAGGAAGAGTATGAGAGAAGGACGAGAATGAGGGAGAAGTTGAATTTACAGGGTCAAATAAAGCCAGGCTAGAGTGCTCGCGCTCTTTTCGCAACCAAGAATCGCTGACCTCGTCGACCATTGGAGGGACAGCTCGAACAACAATAAAAGGGTCATCTCGCTCTCGATGTGCAAAAATATGAGGAGAAGCATTGTCCTAAGAACGGAAGAAGCAACGACGCAGAAATAAATTAACCAGAAAATCCTCCTAAGCCAACATTTTCATTGCGCGAAGACCATTTCGCAGACGAAACGACTACCATTTATACTCAAGGCTTTTAAAAAAACTGAAGCCGAACATGCGAACCCATTTATTTTACTAAACGACTTCCGAGAAGCTACTATCAAAGGAGATCCGAAGAGCTTCCTCGAAATTAAGCTTCGGGGCTCTTTGATTCCCTTGGGGGACGAGGAGGAGAAGGGCGAGGACTAAGAGGAGGAGTGGGGGGAGGAGGGGGAGGAGGACGAGGACTATCTAAAGAGGAAGGAAATGCGTGATGCTGGTCAGATAACGGAGTCTTCCCGCTTCTCGGACCGAGTCCGAGGCGAGAGAGTGCGGTCTCATGCTAGACGCAGACGAGACATCGTAGAGTACATGAACTTAGACTGACGTCAAAGGAAGAGCCGGAATTAGTCATTTGGCATTTCTCGGAAATTCGGAAGTACAAGAGAGCTGCAAAAACGAGCGATTGGTTGTTGGGTTCATCATGTCTGATAGCTTGAGTGATGATTTGGCTCTTGAAACTCTTGAAGCGGTCGGAACAACATTTCACGTCAATTACTTAGTAGGCCGTGTACCTTGTTAGGTGGATCATCAGGACTGCATTTCGCGTCTTTTTCAAGGCATTCTTTATAACAGCTTGCAAAAAAGTCTAGCCTTTCCCTCTCGAGCACAGAAAAAGTAATGAATGCACACTGGATCAAGGACTCCATATGCGGAATTTGCTCATCCTTGCGAAGTAAAATTGCGGAGGAGGGCAGAATTCAATGACCCACGAAGCAACGAAACAAGAGGCTCAAGGATGGGAAAGAAGAAAATGACCCCGGGCGCGAAATGTCATTGAGAGGCCACAAGCGACATGAATATGCGACGAAGTTTGATGTCCGACGATGAGAAGAGGGGAGGAGGGGAAGGGAGGGCAGGAGGAGTTGAAAGGCCCGAGCGAGACGCAAATTCGTAATGACTCTGGCCCACTATGAATCGGATGTCTGGCCTGCGGGCATTTTATCTTCGAAAACAAGTCTGGACTTTGGGAAGGAGGATGAAAGAGGTAGGATGACGGATACAGCGGTTGGGATAACCGAATGAGGAAATGAAATGAAAAAGGATGACCAAAAGAAGACGAAAGGAAAATAGGACGACGAGAGGAGATGAGGAGAAGGAGTAGAGGAATAAATGAAGAGTGTAGGAGAAGAGGAATAGGAGATAGGAGTGCCCTCTTCTCCCGAACCCTTCCATCCTCCCCGTGAAAGACGAATGGCGCGGTCCCCAAAGCAGAGCAGCGTTCGAAATTAGCTGCCATCCTTCTGCGCCCCTCCTCCTCTCCTCCTCCTCCTCTCCTCCTCCTACTCCTTCCCCTTCCTCCAGGGCCTCCGAGTGAGGAACAAGAATCTCCTCCGCCAGACTCCACTTCCACTATATTGGTCCCCAAGAAATCACGGAGGTGGTAAAATCCCCGTAAAGTGTCCAATGGCTGGGCAATTTAATCTGGGAGAATACATTCTTTGGGTGCCTGATGTTCAGCGGCTTATATGACTGCGAGCGGTTATGAGAGTTCCTCCTTTATTCTCTTTCGAAAACTGATCTGCAAAACCGCTCAAGCTTAATTGCATGAAGGCTCACTACTCGAATATTATGGCAGTTCCAAACCTTTCTTCACTTCGCACCTAGATGCGAAACGCTCTCCAGCGAGCAGACGACGAGAGAACTCTATTTTCAATGGATAGAGAACAGTTTGTACGGAACGCGAATTTAGAAGGGTTTGGAACTGCTATAATACTCAAATGGGAACAAAACTCTGATAAGGTGAAGTTGATGCTCAGTCGCAATTGGAGAGGAACACTATAGGGTCTCTTTCTCCGTCATTTAGAACTCGGAAAGTATTTCGTCAATTAAGCGCTTCGCTCTCCTTCGTCCCACTCAAGTACGCAAGCATCAAAGAACCAATGAACACTTCCAAGGCACTTGAGAGAAGAGCAAAGATGTAATGAATGGAAGACTGCGACCGAACACCACGTAGAATCTTCAGGAACCAGAAAATGTCGGTGATTCAAATCACAAAATGATGATAAATAAACTGGCATTTTCTCCGCATAGCTATATCGTTAGCGATTCCCGGAAGATTGCGGGATTGAAGAGAACCCCTGATTATTAGGCTTGTGTATACACATGCGAGAAAGGGACGCTGAAAAGAACCCCCTCCCGGAAGGCTTGTCAACAAACAACCTAAGAGCTGTTATTTGGAAAGCCCTGAGTACAGTAGGTTAATAAGGGAGAACCTTCTTTTCAGTGATCACTAAGAAGACAAAGTGAACAAACTACCCTATGCTTAGGGTCCGCAAGCTCCGCCCACTTTGGGGGGGACATGAAATGACCGAAAAGTGGTCCGATCGAACTGACATCGTGTGCACTGCACCAAATTGGCCGATCAAGGGCTCATTTTGTAGCGCGTTCAATTTTACATCGAATAGTTGTTTGGCAAACATGATCAGATTACAATAAAA